>JAKCPI010012941.1:0-89533 GCA_023213315.1 Euborellia annulipes | reverse complement strand
ACAGGGGCGCCGGAACGAATTTGAATCAGGGGGGGCAAAAATTTTTTTTTAGAAAATTAAAATAATTTAATATGTTCAAATAGTGTAAATCAAAAACAAATCTATTATAAAACTTTAAAACTTTTAAATAAAATCACAATTTTAATAAAATTAAAATTTTAAAAAATTTGCTAGTGATTTTATCAAAAATTTTTGGAAAAAATTTGAAAAAAAAATGAATTTCTTACTCTTTTAATTTTTTTAATTTAGATTTTATTTTTCAAAAGTGAAATATATATCATTTTTAAAAATAAATGAAATAAAAAGAAGAAATTTTGCCCCCTCTGCCCCCCCTGTAGGATGCCAGGGGGGCAATGTACCCTTGCCCCCCCAGTTCCGAGCGCCTATGCAGGCAGACTTCATGCCTCCCGGAGTACGCCTCTCGCCGCCCTCACCGGCACCTCCACCCTGTCTGCGGCCCTAGGGTCAAGTAAACTACGGCATCGTTACTATTTTTTCACTACTGAATTCAATATTTTTTCTCTTTAAAGGCGGATACAAGGGGGGGGGTAAGGGTAATTGCCCCCCCCAAAGTAAAAATAAAGAAATTGTTATTATTAATACGGCCTATATACCATGGTTAAAAATAAATGCAATAAATCTTCCATTCAAGAAATTAATTTTAATTGCACCAATCGGAATGATAAGAAATAAATAAATAGGCCTAGATAAAAAATAATAGAAACCTTCGAAAATGGAAAGTAGTGATCTGTAGCTTGTCAGCCCAGATTTTTTTGTGTCGAGATATATTTCGTTTTCCGACAGTACGGTACATTTGAATTTGAAAAATTTATTAACAGAAAAATAATTTTGTTATCATGGCAACCAATTCTCCTCCCCTTCCTATGAAGTACAAGAGTAAAGTGGTCTTCAGAAGATTTCAAATGGCAAAAATGAGAATATACATTTTATTGAGAATCTAATAAATAGAGACCGGAAAAAAAAGCATAAAAAAATGGAAAAAAGTGCTTAAAAAAGCATAAAAAACTTGAATAAAAAGTTGTTAAATAAGCATAAAAGATGAAAAAAAGCATCTAATAAGCAATTTTTACTCATACCAATGGCGTATACAAATTTTTTTAAAGAAACTAAATTTATTCCGCCCCGCCCTGCGAAAAATTTTGTTTTTGCGGAACCAAATTTTTTTACCCTGCGGAAAAAATTTTTTTACAGGGCTATATTTTTTCGCACTGCGGGGTTTTTGGAAAATTTTTTTTTTTTTGGGGGGCGGGTCCCTTCCCTCCCCCTTATATACGTCCCTGGTGTATGGGTGTGTGAATGGAAAAAGTGTGTTTTTTAATAAAAAAAAAAAAAAATTATAAATATTCGTAAAATAAGTTCAAATAAGCACGAAAGGGAAAAAAAGCATGAAAACTCAAAAAAGCAAAAAAAGCATAAAAAATGCAATCTCAATGCACTTAGTTTTTCCTAATTCGTATAGAAATTAAATATCTAATGGTTGCTTATAAAATTGAGCAATAAGCATTTTGCTTAAAATCCGGTCTCTACTAATAAATAATTGATTTTTTGAATTTTTAATCAAAATCACTGGAGCGAATTTAGAGAAAATCGAAAAAAAATGAAAATAGTGCATCAGTAAAGTACTCAGTAGCTTAAATGAAAAATGCCTGGACACTAATATATATAAATTCATAAATAACGGTTATCGTAAATGTCTTATATGGCCTGAGCTGCCGAAAAGGCAGTGTGAATGCGTGAGTGTGAGTTGAATTGAGAAAAAAGTGTGAAAGTTTAAAAAACAAAATGAAAAAGTGCATCAGTAAAAGTACTAGTACTCTTTGGCCGATTTTGTTCAAAAGCTGTCGTGTCACGTCCCATGGGGGTGCTAACTTAAATATAAAATTTCAACCTCCTAGCTCTTTTCGTTCTTGAGATATTTTGTTCACAGACGAACACACAGACGAACCAGACCATGTCGCGAAAACCACTTTTTTGGATTCAGGGGACCTCAAAACGTGAAGATCCATCAAAATCTCGACATCGAGTCCGGGCTCCCCCTTATATACGCCCAGGACGAAAAGGGAGTTGCGGGGAGGGGAACAGCTAAAAACACGTTACGCCACTGGAAAGATAACCATGACAATATCCTCACTGGGATAGATTGATCTGAAAAAATTTGGTGTAGAAAAATAAAAGGAAAATTAGAATTCTAATCATCACCTATTAATTTCATCAAATTAAAACCGCCTAATAAAAAACAAAACAAAATTAAAATATACCTTCCAATAAATAAAGCAAATTCATTTTAAGAAAAGATAAATTGTAAATTATAAGTAAGCGAGGTGAATAGCTGAATCAATATGTAGAAGGATGAGTAAAAAGGCCAAGCAGCTATTATTATTTCTTTATTGGTATTAAACCCACAACGACGTTTCGGTCGACTATGCGACCATCTTCATGGCTAGGGTTTAGTCAATAGTAACCCTCTTGAGTTCTTTGATAGACATTTATGTAATTAAGAAATGTTTAAAATAAGCGTAGATGATTTTTTAAAAAATCAAATGTCAAATTAGTTCAGCATTCCTGCAATAGATGGCAGGCTAATCTAACAGCCGATCCCCTAATGGCGTATATCTGGCCTATGTTTATATATTTTTATGCTTTTATAAAAGATACATAATATATAATAATATTTATTAAAGTATTTATTGTTAAAAGATCAATGAAAATCAACCAAATGCATTAAATATTATTAGCTACCATTCTGACATCTCTTGGCAAATTTTTGAATTACTTGATTTTTGGGCATACTTTTTATGACACACAACGCCCTCTTAATGGGAAAAACATGCGTGACACCTTCGCTCCTATTCCGCCATCCACTAAATTTTTTAAAATCTATACCTACATGTGAACTAGGTATCAGCAAAACATTTCAGTAGAGGAAAAATATACTAAAATTTGACAAGGGGCTTTAGAATCTCTTGGGAGTTAACAGACTAATCAGCGCTAAAAGATAAACAGGAAATAAAGTCTCTTGAGAAAAAATAGGGAGAGAAAAATACAATCAATGTCCGATTATCCTCGGGAGATTATCTGTTCCTATAGGGAATCAAAACGCTAGTAATTATTTCTTCCTCTATAAGATATATCAATAGTATATTAGATAAATATTTATTTCATTTTTAGTTAGAATTCCATTGATTAAATCATTTATGCCCAATCGCACCGCACAATTAAAGTATAACTTAAAATAAAGTATCAGCAACATGGCAACGTTGTAAATTTTAGTGATATTCTGCTGATTTATTTGTGATTTAATATTATAAGACTTAAACGATACTGTTATTTATTAATAAATATATATTGGGGGTCCTGGCATCTTTATTCACGCATTTTGGGTTTTGAAACATCATTTTATTTTCAATCAGAGAACTTGTTATCTTAGCAACGAACGTGGTTAGCAACGGATGACAATGAAAGTTTGTTAAATTTCATACTTAACCCCCAAATATTTAAGCCCTCGATTTCGGGGGCTTAGCAATGACTTAAGCTAAAAAACAATATTGATAATATAATATTAATTAACTAATAATAATACATTTTTTGGATTCGATTTCGATTTTTCTTATAAAAAACATGAACAATATGAACTATATTTTCGAGGATGATCTATATTATATTAGAGGAGGGCCTGTCGGTCCATCCGTCTGTCACGCTCTGACCAACTTCCCGTTGGAATTTTGAAACAAAATTTTCCAGTCTTATATTAGTAGAGCTGTGTTTTTCAATCTTTTTTGAATTTACAGGTTGAAAAATTCTGGCGATTCTCTTGGTTCATGACCGACAAAAAGATTGTAAATCAAAAGACTATGTAAGTTATATGATTTTCTCTATTTTGGTACCTATTTCCCTTCTCCATGAAATTATGTTTTTATTATCGTGTAGAACTTTGCCTTTTTTCTTTTGCCGCCTACCCTCCGTGTAGGGCTTCGCCACCCCCTAGGGGTCCCGACCCACAGATTGAAAAACACTGTTATAGAGTGACAGATCGTTATTAATATTTATATATAGTAGCCTATATATAAAATTGCTATTAATTAATCAAAAATCATGAAAATTAATATTTTGTTTCTGATTTTCTCATTTTTCTGAAATTAATATTTATAAACAATATGTATTTAATTTAGTTTATGATTATTAAAAAGAAAAAATTATTAAATTAAAAATAAATCACCAGAATATCACTAAAATTTACAACGTTGCCAGGTTGTTGATACTTAATTTTAAGTCATACTTAAATTGTGCGGTGCGATTGGGCATTAGAGTAAGTACCTCTGCTAAAAGCCTGAATAATTTATGGAGAATCTCAAAGGGCAAGGACAAAAAAATCCCTTGTGAGAGAAGAGAGGAAAAAACTCTCTTTCCCCTTGCTGATTAAATATCCCCCTTTCAAATGGTATTTTGCTTGCATTCCAAAATGTGACCACTTCGATTATTTCACTTCATCTTCTCTCTCTCTCACTCTCTCTCATGATGATGGATTATATTTTATTTTGACATAGATTAAGTAAGCTATATGTAGGAAACAAAAAGGGGTTTTTGAAAAATCACCTTTCATTATGCGCTCAGTAAATATATAATTTATTTCAAAATTAAAAACAAACAAAAGGGGTTGAAATTTTTTTTACAAAATGAAATTTCAGTAATAATTTAATTTCGTTTTTTTAATAATAATATATAAATTGTCAATAAAGCATCTATTGATTTATTAAATTCTTTTTTTACAAAACGTTACTGTTAATTTTATTACGCCATCTTCACTTGCTTAAGTTTTTGAAATCTTTAATAGAATTGTCATAGGCTATGTATTTGATTTAATAATAGAGAGGCTTCCTTTCTGGCTGCTTACATTCACATCTCAAACATAATATTCATATATCAATATTATTTGTCTTCCCATTTGAGGTCATAGATTATAAAAATATTGAATAATGTTTTGTAGATGATTTCCCACTGAGACCTCACGTGGTTCATCCACAAGTTACCAGAGCTGTTACTAGAAATGTTTCCTTTCCTTTTTGCTTTTTTTTTCCTTTGCCACATTAAGCGTCAGACCGTGAGACGGTTCGACTTGTTTTTTCTCTCTGTCTTATTAAAAATAAAAGTACGGATATGGATAATGCCAGACAGAATAAGATAGGCTGGATAGACTTTTTTTTTTAATGTCTTTTCCGGCAGCCTCAGAGGCTATTTAGATTCAGTCCCTATTTATTTCAATTGAATGGTGTCAAATTCAATTGAAATAAATAATATCAATTTTATTTCTCGCCTGGAACGGGATGCGAACTCCTGACCTTTGCCACCAGAAGCTAACTGAATAGGCTTGTAATAATAAAACAAAAACTTAGATTTTATTTTTGAACAAATATCTATTTAAGGCTGAACGCACACCAAGTTTAGCAAAACGTTTTGCTCAATGCCAACGCACACCGATTAGGCAAAATGTTTTGCCATTGGACAAAATGTTTTGCCATTGAGCGTTTTGCTCAATCGGTGTGCGTTGCCATTGGACAAAATGTTTTGCCATTGAGCATTTTTGCCTGTGCGTTGGCGTTTTTGATCAATTTGTCCAATGCCAATGCACACCGATTGACCAAAACGCTCAATGGCAAAATATTTTCTTGAATGATGTCGAATCATGTCCAATTGTGTTTTGTCTCCTCGGTGTGCGTTGACCCATAGAAAAGAATTGAAAAAACAGTTTTGTTCAAAAACGTTTTTGCTCAATTGGTGTGCGTTCAGCCTGATTGTTTTGAAATATGTTTCGACTGGGTCTTCCATCTGTCATGAGTCAGTTTACTACCTAGACAATATAGGTTTGACTGGAATCCGTTTCCACATCCTTTGGTTTTGAAACTTATCAATATTGACTTCGTCAATATCTCTAACCTCTTGAGGCCAATTAGAAGGATTATTTACTATTTGATTTCGAGCTTCTATAATCTTTTCGTTTATGTTATTGTTAGTTTTAAATTGAAAATAAAATAAGTAGGTATATTGCTAATAAATATTTATTTAATTTTATAGAAAAATAAAGGAAATGGGTTATTTTTTCCTTTGCGAAATAAAATGGTCTTAGTAAAGGTATACGGTTATGACATTAAAATAAACTTTTATAGGAATTATTTTTTCTTATAATGGAGGTAAGAGAAGGAAAAGATTAAAAATTGAAACAATAAGTTGAATGAATGTCGGCTAATAAATATTTTTAAAACCTCTGGTATGGAGTACAATGGATTAAATTTTTTATATAACCGGGATATCTTTTATTTCAAATATACTATATTTAAACGACGTTGTATGTTCGGGTTCGTAAAATATTAACTTATATCATAAAATAGTTTCTACCTTGATAATTAACATTTTATTTTTTAACTCTTGAAAAGGGAATTTTTTAAAGTCTTTCGGCATCCGAGGTTCTGCCTCACCGTCATTATTTCAAAATAAAATAAATTAAATTTTCTTGATTTTTTCATTGAGAAGTGGTTGCCCGTGGTTGCTTATTTTATAAGGGCCAACTTGTCTTGAAAAAGTATTTTTTAACTAAAAAAAAAACTTTATATTAATAGGCCTTTATTTTTTTTCCAATATGATCTTTCATTATCAGAAATGAGACAGAGTCTTAATTAATTTAATTCAATAAAAATTAGCCTATTTGAAATTTTTATTTAAAACACCTTTTTTCAAAAATTTGCTCTTTTTGTTCACTGGTTTAATTCCGGGATGACCGAGCTGGAGCTTGGTGGTTTTTTCTTATGATAAAATTGAAAAAAAAAAAAAAAAAAAAAAACTAAAAAAGTATTTATTATACCTCAGTAAAGTCCTAGTTGACGATATTTTGAAGTACTAGTACTCGAAGTATTCTCAAGACAAAACCTAGCTCAATTTCATATTGTTACTTAAAATTTGAAATAAAACGAGAAAAGTGGAAAAAACTCAAAAAGTACATCAGTAAATTACTTGTACTCGAGATTTCCCAAAGGCGAGACCTAGTGTACATATAGGGTATATAAGGGAAATAGTAAATGTTTAAAATTTTAAAGAAATCGAAATATTGAGAAAATTGAAAAAATCTAAAAAAAGTAAAGTACTAATACTCGAGGTTACCCAAAGACTAGTTCAATCGTACTTTATTTTGTATAGCTCAAATAGGAAATATTTAAAATTTGAAAGAAATCGTTTAAAGCGAATTAAGAGAAAAGTGAAAAATACTAAAAAAGTACATCAGTAAAGTACAAGTACTCAGGAGTTCCCAAAGAAGTGACCTAGCTTAATTTGTTTTCTATACCGCGAATAGTAAATATTTAAATATGTTGAATATGTTGAAATATTTAAAATTTGAAAGAAATCAGTTAAAGGAATTCCAAGAAAAAGTGAAAAAACTAAAAAAGTGCATCAGTAAAGTACGAATTTTCCCAAAGATGAGACCTAGCACAATTTCAAATTGCTGGTGAAAATAGGAAATATTTAAAACTTAAAGAAAATCGTTAGAGCCATTATCGAGAACTAACTGATGTGCTTACAAACGTACATTGCTTGTTTAATAGTAGAGGAAAGTACCCAAATTCGACCCCCATTTTGTTTTTATAGTATAAAGTATATAAATTATTGAAAAAACCTGTTTTAAGCTATGCAATATTTACTTTACTCTGTGATGTACTAGTGGAAATTTATTTATGGCAAATATATATGTATAAATTGCAGGGGTAACAATTTTTTTAAATCTTACACTTTGGTGATTTTCAAAAAGGTTGCCTAAACTGGACCCCTGGGTAAAATGACCAAAAACTGAATCTACTGATTTAGGAAAGGGAATAAATCTGAAAAACAATTATAGAACGGTTTGACAAAAAATATATTTTTTTATTTTAGCATTTTTTAATGTAAAAATTGAAAATGTGATTGAAAAAAAAAAATAAAAATAAATGTGAAAATTGAAAAAAAGGAATGTTGAAAATGTGAAAAGTCAAGGTAAATACTTCAACATTGGGTTTTATAAAGGGTAGAAGTTTACATAAAAGTTTTACATAAAACATCACACATTATGTAGGGGGTCCAGTTTAGGCAACTGTTGGGGTTCCGTTTTAGGCACCTCACTTCTGCATTTTCAAAACGCCATATTTGATAAAAAAAACATCACATTGAAAATAATTACATGGTCAAATGATCCCTTCAACATTACCATTTAAGAATATATAAGGGTTGGAAGGCTTGCCTGTCACTTATCGCGTCCAATTAAAAAAAACTGAGCACTCACAAAAACTTTAAATTTTGCCAAAACACGTAATGGCTAACTGTCAAGTAAACAACTAGAGCAGGTGACGTTAGGGCTTTTCTACTTTGTGGTGGAATCTTGCACTAGTATTTACACTGTCTTTCGCTAAGTTTCAGCACTAAACAGAGACAATAACCATGGGGGTCCACATTAGGGCAGGGGTCCGTATTTGGGTACTTTCCTCTATTAGATTAGATTTTAAATCTCTCTTTAAAGAGTTTAAGTTGAATTTATTTGAATCTCTCTTTAAAGAGAGATTCAAATAAATTCAACTTAAAATTAATATATTTTAAGATTATTAGTCCGTGATTTTAATTAAATTCTTTAAATGCAATTCTGACCCGGTGTAACAATTATATTATTAAAATTTTAAAATATTGGTTTCATTATGCGTAAGAGAGAAAGACTAAAAAGAACTTTTTAATAATCTCAGATTAATTAACATTTAATTGCCAAGAAGTTTAAAATGAAGCTTGACTTGTCTAATTAGGAAACTCGATGTTTTATGATGCATTGAAATAGAAAGAAATTTGATGTCACAAACAGTGCCGGATTAAACTTGATGGAGGCCCTTAGGCAGTCGAAATCTCGGGGTCCTGTCAGTTAATAATTTTACCAAGATAAATTTATTACACAATTTTAGGCCCCCTTCCCCTCTAAAATGTTCAAAATGTCCTCACGGGGCTCGTGGAAAAATCAAAATTTATATACATTTTAAAAAATTTTCATAAAACATTTCCCATTGAATAAAACAATAACTTATATAAATTAATTTTAAAATGTGTTTATAAAAAGGGGGGGGAGGTTAAACTTTAAAAATGAGTTCGGGCTCACCCCCCTCCCCGAAATTCAAGTGAATTGGCTACCAATCAATTTAAATAAATAGGGACGAGGTCTAGATGGCCTCAGATGCCGAAAGAGTTTAAAAAAAATCTAATGTTGCTGGGCCCCTAAAAAGCGTGGGGTCCATAGGCGATCGCTTACTCTCCCTAATGGGTCACAAAATAAGAAAAAATCAGTATCTAACTACAGGTAATTAATAAATATTCTCTGATTTTTTTTCAACTAAAATGACGATTTGAATAATTTTATAATTAACTAAAGTTGATATTCAGTTTGAAAATCAATAATCGTTCCAATTTGATTTTCAAATAATCGGTTTTTGTTATAATATGATGTCTTAATTTTGAAATGAATATCTTTTGTTTTATTTTGAAAAATTTGTGTTTCAGTCGCCAATCAAATAATGAGTAGGGGAGAGAGGGGGAATGGCGCTCACTTAAGGAAAACATGGTGTATCTTTTAAATCATTTATTATAAAATCAAATTAAGATGGGTAATAAAGTCTTTAATTATCGAGTAATCAACAATTTAACACCAAAAGCATATATCTTTGACCTACTAGTAGTAGTGAACCAATATTAAAAAAACATGTTTGAGCGGCATTGCCCCTGGCTTTGGGTAATGCCGCTCAGGGCATGGGGTAATAACGCTCAAACATGTTTTTTGGAATATAACATGTAAGATACATTTTAATTAAAGAAATATTTATGAGATCAATCTTATACAATAAAAGTAAAGTCTACAATCACAAATTAGCATCAATTATTCCCATTTGGACGTGAGATTAGCCTTTTTCAATATAACAAATAGAGTAAAGTCTTCGATGTGAAATCAACTTCAATTATTATAATTATAATATAAACTAATTACTATTATTAGAGGTAACACAAATTAGAAATCGAAATATTTTATTTTTGGACACTTAAATCACAGATATATCCATCTGGCGAATCCCACACTGAACACATAGCATGAGCCCACATTCCACAGATGGCGCAGCGATACCACAACTAGTTATTTTTTCCAATTTCTTCGCAAATAATACTTTTGTTATATTTTCATCATCCACATTCAATTCATCATCACTGTCATCGTCACAAAGCTGCTCTTCATCTTCACAGTCTGAAAAACTTTCTAAGGGATAATGGCGCTCAGATGAGCGGTATTACCCCAAACGGTAGTTTTATAATTAATTTGAAATAAATAAAAAATCATTTGCAATTGTTGAAAATTGATTACATTATCACAGAATAGAATAGTTTTATTGTCAGAAAAGTAAAATTTAAAATTTAATAAGCATTAAAATTTTGGACTTATCGTCAAAAAACACGACACCGAAAATTAGATCAGTGCGGCCACAAACGAAGAAACTCCCTTGACGGTCACATGACGCAAGCTGACTGTCCTTTTGCATTGTTGCCTGTTAGAGACCCCCTCCCCTTGCATTTCACGCTCCGTGGCGATTTGCTAAGTTTTATTTTGACAGAGTTACAGGGGTGAGCGCTATTACCCAGTGAGCGCCATTACCCCTCTCTCCCCTACTATCGCATTGTTAGTAAAAGAAGTAAAAATTTGTCACATAGATAATCGTTCATCTTGTTTTTAAGTTTTTTTTGGAATCTAGGTGTTACATATTTTTTTATTATAAACTTACACAATCAAAGTGAATTCATATAAGCGCATTTTCTATTTTCTATGTGGTGGGAAAATGCGCTATGATTTCAGTCAAGACCTTCCAATTAATCATACTCTACTTTTTACTCCTTTGACATTCTTGATAATATTTTAATAACATCTTTAAAAAACAATTTTTTTCTTCTTTCTTTTTGTTTAGATATTAGAGAAAAGAACAAGGATATATGTAATAACAGAGACAAAGTTATCTTTTTATCTACAAAGATTTTTTTTTAATACATTAATAATTATTTTTTGTTACATATCTTTTTTTTTTTACTAATTTCATTTAAAAAAAAATTCTATATTAAACTGCATTAAAAAAAAATTGGGTTTAATTTAATAAAAGCTTTATTGTATATTTTTCTACAAAAAAAAAGAGTCTTTGTTAAACTCATTACAGTCTCTGGTCTCATTTAATTTAAAATTTAATTCGCAAAAAGAATAACATTGTTAATTATATTAGAAAACAATAAAATTCAGCTAGAGTAAAAATAGTTAGAAGCCAACACAATCTAGAGCGTATTTTTCTGGAGGTAAATCAAAAGTTTTAATTTATATTTGAAATTAGTGAAATTACTCAAGCATAGTCTTAAAGGAATCGCGTATTCAGGAATAATCCAAGGGGTTAAATAAATATAAAATCAAAGCATTGGTATAAATACCACCAAGATCGATGCATTCGTAGCGAAACCTAGTGTGGTTAGTCCAGAGAATCTGAGGATCGTCGGTAAATGCTATTTAAAATATATGTATGCTCTAACCCCTATATGGCCTTAGATTTCATGGGGAAAATGAGAATATATATTTTAAAGAGCATCTAAAAATAAATGTATTTTAATCTCAGAATCGTTGGAGCAAATTTTGAGAAAATCAAAAAAAAAAAGTCAAAAAGTTTATCAGTAAAGTACTAGTACTCTTTGGCCAATTTTGTTCAAAGGATTCGTGTCAAGTCTCAGGGGGATGCCTAACTTAAATATAAAATTTCAACCTTCTAGCTCTTTTTGTTCTTGAAATATTTTGTTCACGGAAACACAGACATACACATACATTCACAGACAGAAAAACCACTTATTTGGACTCAGGGTCTTCCAAACGTGTATATCCATTACTTTCTCTCTATATATAAATGCATATATAGGTAAGAGAAAGTAAAGTGTTTCTATTAAATTTTATCTTGCAAGAATGAGATTCTCCCAAAATCGAAATTTATTTTAGATTTGTTATTTAAATAAAATAAAAAAAATTTCAAGTCTTTTCAGCATATTAGGTCATTTAGACGTTAAATGATAACTATTAGCCTACACAGGTTAACAATTTTTTTTTTTTTACTTTCTGTTCTAATGCTGAAATTCTGATTCTAGACACCGAAAACTACTTAAATTTCCATTTTTTGCTTTTAAAGTTTGCTTTTGTTTAATACGAACCAGCCCATACAAAAATAAAAGAAATAGAAAAAATATTAATATTTCTTGTTATTTTACATTTAGGCCTATATGCTATTGTTTAGCACAAATCTTAAATTAAAAAGACTCCGATGTTCAGCATAATTTGAAATAATTTAGAATAAAATTAAAAAAAAAATATAAAAATTAGTGATTTTTTTCAAAAATTCGAAAAATTGCTCTAGTTCCTACAAAAGCAAACTTTGATCAAAAAGATTATTTTTCCCTTTATTTTTAGCGTAGAAGATACAAAAATTTTATATGCAGAAGCCATATCCAAATATCGTGTTGACCGCTGTGATTAATTAATTACAATAATATTGGGGTCCAGGCATATTTATACAATTTAGTATCCAAATTATTTAAATAAATTCATGAGACTGCATGAAATCCCAACCCTTGGCTTTTAGAATAAAATTTGTTAACATATTTAAACTTTTAATATAATTACCTAATAATTAGATTTAAACTCTTGAACGTAGACTCTTGTTAAAAGATAATATTTTAAATCTGATCTGTTTCAAGTTTTTATTGGTGAAATAATACACTTTTTAAGTATTTCACCAATAATATAATAAATATATAGAAAGTGTATTATTTTACCAATAAAAACTTGAAACAGATCACTTAGTGTATCATTTAAAATATTATTTACATAATAATTCATTTACAAGATATTTGAATCATCAGAAATGTAATTTCTCCCCCCTTTTTGCGAGAAACATTCCAGGAATTCCGTTTGATGGACCCTCTTTAGCGTTCCTAAGTGACATAGTGCCACGATTTTAAGTGACATTTATTAACTAAAGATAATATTCAATTTAACTATGTATAATAATTGAAATATTTGTTATACTTATCCGTATAAATAATAAGTTTATACCCACCTTTTTGTGGGGAAATAAAGTTAACAAAGTACATTTTGGTTTGTTAGTGAGTTATTAGTGAAGGCAGAGATGCCTTTTCTCTACTTCTTTCACTAAAAAACCAATTATATTGTGTATGTGCTCAAGTATCCCTTTGAAGTTTAATTTTCTTTAATAAAAATCGTTATGCTATTTCTAAATAAATATTTAAAATTTTATTTCCCCGAAAATCTATTACTTTACTATTAGAGTAATGGAACAAGGGCCAACGTGTTTATCTCATTTATCATTGATTAAGTGATCTTCTTCTTGGTTCTTTATTTTTCACCTTGAAGTAAAGCCTGGAGACCTGGAGTGCTCGTTTCCATTTTATTTCCGTGTTCACTTGAGTTGTATTCTCCTGTGCATTGGGGTGTTGTTTGATGCTGTCTTGCCGAAATGGACCTACACCGACCGCCTCCTTCCTTCCTTCCTTTTGGACCAGTGGGCTTTCGGTGGAAATTTACTTTTTTTTTAACATCATTGAATTATAGAATATACCCGAATAGGTGGATGAATAAAACATGTGATCCATCATACTAGAATATATCATGTATTGGAATTTATTGGGAAAAGTTAATTTTTTGTTCTTACTTGCTTCAAAAATTATAGGCTATCGTTTTTATTTCGAAATATTTTAAAAATATTTTATAAAATACAAAAAGGACGATGTGATTTAATTTTTAATTAACATTATACCACTGTTAAAGCTTGGATAATCTTTCTATACTAAATATTGACACTAATTTTGTACCGATGCGTGCGGCGCTAATTTATTATCATGTGACAGTTCAGAACTTTGAGAATATTTTTTGAACAAGTAAATATACGAAACATTAATTTAAATTATTTTTTTTTCTAATTATTTTTAAACACAAACAATTGTGGATTTTTATAATTCACTGTATATTGATAAAATTTTAGGTTAACTAAGTTCTATTACTCTTCTTTTTAATATATGTTGCTTTAATATATTCCAGAAAAATGAATGAATAGGCCTATATAAGAAATTAATAAAAAACCAATATAATAAATTTTTAATTGATTATATAATACAGCTGGCATATCGAGTCTAAAGAGGAGAGGGGGGGGGGGGGTAGTTCTATGTTGTGACATAATATTTGTAGGGGGGTTTGTTTGTATATGACTAAATGTGACAGGGGAGAATATCGTCAAAAAAGGTGTGACGCAATATGTGGGTGACCCCTAATTAGTTAATTATTAACAGTTACATAAATCCATATCCTATATATTTACAATGTCACGTGGTTTGCCTACCTTCCAGCAAAAAATGGGCTAATTTGCTATTTATAAATTCTCCCATCTTTATTTTTAAGACATTTCAGACAATTTATTATTTAAATTAATAATTTTATTATCAAAAAGCAAATCATTAAAGCAAATACTTAGCCACTGCTTCAAGAGACAGGTGCTATAGAAAAAAAAAATTATTTATCTAAATCACAATAAATTCGTTTTATATCATTTTTTTAATTAAAAGTCCAAAAGTATATAGCAAAAAAAAAAAAAAAAGAAATCAAAAATTACTTTTGATCTCGAAATGAATCTGAAACAAACATATTTGAAGCGCCATCATATCACATTACAAGTCTTTGAGCCACTCCCTTTTGCCCTTGACCAGCCAGTTGACACATTTGAATGCTAACAGAGAGAGAAAGAGAAAAGAGAAATTATTTAATGTCAGGGGAAAAATGTTTAGAGATTAGACAATTTCAACCCTTTAAAAAAAAAAAAAAACTCCGCCCCTGGATAAAAAGTTCCCTCTTTAAAGGATTGCGTCTTTAAACGAGGGGATGAAGTCTCTCTTTTCAGAGCCTTCCCCTTTTCAGGAGCTGACTTTATCTCAAATCCATTGTATAATTCTTCATCTTATCGAAACTACGTAAACTCATGTTGAAAAGGCGTCTTTATATAAACAAATTTTAATAAAAATAAAAAAAAAAAAGCTTAATTTTTTGCCTTTCTTCAAATTACCATAAGGGTTATTTTGAATTGGTTTAGACAGAAGCATAGAATGAATGAAAAAAAAAAAAAAAATTATGATAAAGAAAAAAAATCTGAGTTGCATAGCATTGTCCTATCAGATCAGATTTTTATGTCGTCATATATATACAGTTTCAGCCCTCCCCCCAAGGCGGGGGGGGAGCTCCGTGGCCGGCTAAAGTTGTTGACAAATGTCAATAATGATAGTCTGGAAGTCAAGAGGTGCGGGTTCGGATCCCAGGCAGTCCGATGAATTTAGTTAAATCATTTGTATATCAAATAAATATGTCTGGACTCCCACATAGATGTATTTAAATAATGAGTATCATATTAAGTCTAAATGGCCTGATATGCTAAAAACTAAAATAAAAAAAAAATAGTTTCCGGCAGCGCATGTAAAACTTATAATTCGATTGTTTTAAAAAGGAGGTATTTTGAGGACAAAAAAACCTTTTGAAATTGGTATTATAAAATCACAAATTGTGTAATAATAAGAACTCGTTTGTGTTAATTAGGAAAAAAAGGGGAAAAAGCCTTTTTTAATTTCAGCACAAACGAGTTCTTATTATTTCATATTTTGTGATTTTATAATACCAATTTCAACAAGGTTTTTTTGTCCTTAAAATACCTCCTTTTTAAAACAATCGAATTATAATAATCAGGACTACGCCACTTTTCAATAACAGTAAAATTTATAAATATGGGAAAATATTTATTTATTTTGTTACTGTGGCAACCATTTCTCATATCTTCCATATGAAGTACAAGAATAAAGTAGAATTCAAACAATTTTGAGGGCAAAATGAGCATATACATTTTAAAGAGCATCTAAAAAATAATTGATTTATGAATTTTAATCAAAATTGTTGGAGCTAATTTTGAGAAGATCAGAAAAAAACTGAAAAAGTACATCAGTAAAATACTAGTACTTTTTGTTCATATCGTATCACGTCCCAGGGTGGTACCTAACTTAAAAATAAAATTTAAACCTCCTAGCTCGTTTTGCTCTTGAGATATTTTGTTCACGGACAGACAAGACCATTTTGCGGGACCCAATTTTTTTGGACTCAGGGGACCTCAAAACGTGTATATCCATTATAATCTCGACATCGAATTTTTGACATGAAACCAATATTTTCTCTCTCTATTTATAGATAGGTAGGAGAAAGTAAAAATGTCTAAGGTATCTAAGGAGTGGGGCATATGATGTAAAATATCCTCAGGACTTGTTCTGTCTCTCACAACAAACAAAATTTTCAAACTCTAAAGTTTCAACATGTCCCCCTCCCCTCCTATGATGTGCCTCTTGCTTCTCTATCCCTCTGATGTTATATATGTGTAGGCCTATATCTGAATCTGACTGGCTATCTATACATTTGTTACACCCTATTCACAAGCCCATGTGGTGTGAACATTTTAGGGTCAAAACGGCTTAGCTAATCAATACTAAATTGTAAACTTAAGACTAATTGAGGACGAGCCATTTAAGTTAAAATCGGTCAACATTAAAAGGTCCTTTGTTTAAACATCCGTTTCAATTTTCAACTTACAACTCTAAAATCTGTTGGGTTATTTAAAGATAAAATGACTATGACTATGACTTTACCAATCTTTTTCAATAAAATATTATTTTATTCATTATTAATTTAAAATAATATTTTTTTTTTTTAATTGAAGTAAGCTAACTTCATAAATTCTAGTATCTGAATTTAAGGTGCGCGTCTCGGGGTGCTAATTTTGGGACTTTCCAGCGGCCACAATTTAGAAGCTATCGACCTCAAATTTTTTTAAAATTAAAGCTATTTAAAATATCTACAACTTGTAGAAGCCCTTTTTTTGATTTTCAAAAAAAAAAAAATTTTTTTAGATTAATCGCATTAAATAAAAGATATTTAAAAAAAAGGAGCTCTATAAGTTGTTGATAATTGAATTAGTAATCATTGTGTTAAAAAATAATTAATTTTTTGCCTTTAATTAATTAGCTGGAAAGTCTAGAATGAAATGGATCAAGTTGCGTGTATTCTAATGGGGGAATACTAACGCCATCTGGTGCCGCCTCGAGTCAATCGTGCTTTAACGGTTTTCCGAGACGCGCACCTTAATAAAATGTTTTCGTCCCTTAAAGGAATTTTCAATTGATAATTATTATTTTTTTTTATTAGCTTTTTTCACACAGCCCGAACCCAACCAGCCTCTGGCCGTAGCCATCTACCGGCACCGCGTGAAGGTACATTATTTCCTATCTCTAACTCCTCCTCCTGCGTTCATTTCTAGCTAGTGTTTTTTTTTTTTTTTAATTATTATATAATAAGGTTCTAAAAATGTAAAAAATCCACTATGTCACACTTATAAAAAATTTTCGCCAACTCTGAAGATGGTTCAAACATAGCCTAAACGTCAGCTTCTACTTGATAGCCTATTTCAAAATTATTATCCTATTGGTTGGGCTTTGCGTCTAGTCCTGTAGGATTCGAGCCCTATGTTTTTCCCAATAAGCAAATTCTGGATTTCAATTTGTTGAACTTCCCTAATTGGGGATTTGGGGACCTAGGTATTTTTTCTGAACTCTTCATAACGTCCTCTATAAGAGAGCAAAATTTCATTGGTCAAACAGCATGATAGGCGAACATAAGAACACTTTTCTACTATTATATCTAGGATTTTCTTTAATAAAAAAATATGGAAAATGACTTCCCCGAGACTTTCTCGTATATTCTTTTGGAATTACTTTTGGGTGTGTGTGTGTGTGTGTGTGAACACAATTGCCAAAGCAGCTAGATGGATGAAATTTGGTATATGCTCCTTACACTAAAATTGAAGATTTCTATCAACTTTTAGAGTAAATACTTCACTTGGAAGTAGTACTTTACCTAATAAGTTTTTTCAGAAATTTCGAAATTTTCAATTTTTTTATCATATTGTGATAAATTACTCTATTTTAAAATGTTTTTATTGCCCTCGGGGCATGGCGTAGAGGTTAGCGTGCTAACCTCATATACCAAACGTCGCGGGTTCGGACCCCAGGCAGTCCGATGATTTTATTTAAGCCAATTGGATACCAAATGGCTTAAATAAGAATGCCTGGACCCCATATATGTATATTTATCAATAACGGATATCGTAAAAAGTCTTATATGGCCTGAGTTGCCGAAAAGACTGTGTGAATGTGTGTGTGAATGAGAAAAAAGTGTTTAAAAAAAAAAAAAAAAAAAAAAAGTTTTTATTCTTTGACATTTTTTCAAAAACTGAATAGATTTTTAGTTATCGAAGGTTATTAAAATAATTTTTTTAATAGTTTGATTTTTACTTTCTCGTATAGAGAAAGTATTGTAATCGTAAAAAAAAATTCGAGATTTTGATGTTTCTCCACGTTTTAGACCTCCCTGAGTCCAAAAAAACCATTTTTGGCATTATGTCTGTGTGTGTGTGTGTGTGTGTGTGTGTGTAAACACGATTGCTTAAAAACCAAAGCAGCTAGATCGATGAAATTTGGTATATGCTCCTTACACTAAAATTGTAGATTTCTATCAACTTTTGGAGTAAATACGTCACTTGGAAGTAGTACTTTACTTAAAAAGTTTTTTCAAAAATTTTATATTATGATAAAATACTCTATTTTAAAAAGTTTTTATTCTTTGACATTTTTACGAAAACTGAATAGTTTTTGAAATAATCAAAGAAGAAATAGAAAATATTCGTTAATTTTGATAAAAAATCAAAACAAAATCATACAGGTGTCATTAAAAAAAGGGTAAATATAAGCAAATGAATTTGTGAAACAAATGAATAAAAACTTTTTAAAATAGAGTAGCTTTTATCATAATATAACAAAAAAATTGAAAATTTCAAAATTTTTGAAAAAACTTTTTAAGTAAAGTACTACTTCCAAGTGACGTATTTACTCCAAAAGTTGATAGAAATCTACAATTTTAGTGTAAGGAGCATATACCAAATTTCATCGATCTAGCTGCTTTGGTTTTTAAGCAATCGTGTTCACACACACACCCAGACGTAATTCCAAAAGAATTACTCTGGGTTTTTGTAGCTTCTGAGAAAATTCGGGTTAAGCAAGGCTAAGAACTGCTGGACCGTGGATAGGTGACCCGCTGAGTGTTGAGTCTCTCACCTGCTGGAAGCCATTTTATTTAATTTCCCAAAAGTCAAATGTTCTTAGAGGCCGAAATATAAATTGAAAATACAATTGACTTTAACACCCGTCTCAGGAAGAAAAATAAATAAATCCCACCTCAATAATCAATCAAAAGTTAGAATATATTTATTTCCTTTATTAAAATAATTTTTTCATACCGTATTCATTTTTTAAATTATTTAATTTGTTTTTTTCTTCTATTTGATGAATAAAAAAAAAAAAAAATAGTTTTATTTTTATTTCTGTCTTTAATAGTTTCTAAGAAAAGATGACGTCAAGCGCATTGTTTGGAATCCGGTTTGTCTGCACCCAGGACGGAGACTCAGCATCTTTAAGCGACTCTCTCCATCTCACTCGCACTCATTACCTTCGCTTTCTTTCTACTCAAATGCCATTTGAAAGGCCACAATATTTGAATTTTTGCTTTTTCGAGGAGGGGGGCGCCTTTTGGGCCCCCTCCCCTCCCCCTCCCCCTTTAGGTTGTCCCCTCCGTGATATTTATACTAATTTTATGAAATTTGTTTGATTAAATTAAAGATTAATTTTATTTTAACAAAAGGGTTTATAGAATGGACACTAGAGGCAGCACTTGCCGGCGGTGTCTTGTAATTATTCACACCTTTTGCTTGCAAGGCTGTCTGTCTTTATTCAATTCGATCGAGTCCCTAAACAAAAAAAAAAATAAATAAAAATTTAATTATATAACAATTTTTATTATTTTTATGAATAACTGATTTGATGTCCTTTCAAATGACGATCTTCTTTATTTTTCTTTCATTCTGAAATGAATTTCAATTTCCCTAAATGCCTAACAAAGAGAATTAATGGTAATAATGGCCAAATAGGCATTTATTAAGTTTGGCTTTCAATATTGAAAAGCAAGCCACGGGGTATTAATGCAACCAAATCCCCATTCTAAATTGATACAATGTTTATTTGGTTAAGCTCCCGAGTTCTACTTGTTGTTGATTCGTAAATACAGAACGAATATTAAATGAGGGGACAGACGTCCATTTGAACAAATGCGTTTTCCTTCACAAATAAAGATATTCATTCAAATGAGGATTTTCAAGGAAATATAATGAGAAAACTAATACTTTTGTAAAATCCCTCGAAAATTGTTAATATTTAATTTAACAGAAGAAAAAAATAACTAGATATGCAAATGAGATACGATGCCAACATAAAAAAAAAAATAGTTACTTGTACCATAAAATTTTCCATATCTCGTAATTGAAAATTGTCTGTTTTAGCGTCATATCTATGTTTAATAAAGCAATAAAAAATGTCATTTATAAAATTTGCAATAGAAAATTGTTCTTAACTCAATGGTGGCAAAACATGTATGATTTTATCTTTAACTGCAGAGGGTTAGATTTACAATTTACAGTGGAACCTCGCTTAACGAGCATAATTCGTTTCAGAATCATACTCGTAAAGCGAAACACTTGTTATGAGAAACAATAACATTCTCCCCTTATGACACAGAGTGATGTAACATGCACACAATCCAGGAATTCGCCTCTCCTGGACTCGTTAAGCAAATCATTCTTTTACAATTTGTCTTGCTCGTTATGCGAATTACTCGTTATGAGAGGTTGTATTTTATGTAGTTGGTAAATTTATAGAAAATATTTTCAAGTTGTATGGTTTAATTTTTGAGTTGGTCATATTTAAAAGTATAAGTTTAAATATGCCTGGACCTCTATGTATCCTATATATTAATTAATATTATGAGTATCGTTAAAAAGTCAATATAGCCTGAGATGCCGAAAATACTTAAAACAAAAATATTAGGCCTATAAGTTTCGAAATCTTAAAAAAAAGGAATAATAGAAATAAAATCTGACAAATAATTAAAATAACATATCAAAAAAGAAAATTTGATTAAAGTGCTAATGTTATCTCTTCTTTTATTAATTCTCTATCCAAAAAGGAGATTAAAATAAGAGTTAATTAGGCTTACATGAACAAATATTCAAATAAGTAAACTAAATATGCATTAGCTTAATATCCCTCAAGGGAAGCCCTGTCCATTGTCTTTTTTTTATTTTTAAAAATTACCTCTCAACCCCCTCTTCACCCTCTTCTACCATTCCACCTCAGAGCAATTCTCTGGAGATTTTAATGAGTCGCTCGCCCTTCTTTTCTCCCTTCAAAAGTAATTTGTTTCATAGAGAAAGAGCGTTTATTTATTTTCTCTCCACTTCTCTTTGCAACTTAAAATCTCCCCTCGATCTCGCTTTAGAATGCCAAAGGTGTGGTCTCAATAAAACCATACATAATTTTGCAAGAGTGCTTCGAGTACGCTGATATTTAAAAGTAGAAAAGAAAAAGAATTATAATTGACTCCTTTTCGTTCATTTGGCTTTTTCTTGCTTTTTGAATTTTTCATCCTAGACTTTATTTTTATCAAAATTCCCAGAGAGATTTTTTTAAAAATGTTTCTTCTAAACCTGTATTTGCCAACGTGGGCCCCACAGGAGGGCAATTTAATTATTAGGGGTAGCAATTCTAAAATGAACATAATAAAACTGGGAGACTTAAGTTAACTATCAATTTATTCTAAGGACTGTCGGCCAAAAGTTAAATAATATTGCGTATCATCAGTTTATTTGTAGATATTTCGATCCCAGTGAGATATGCTCAGGGGCCCACATCTTGTGGGTACGTGGATGGCGACCACGAGCTACCCGAGCTGGGACTGGTAATTCTTCTCTTCTTTACTTATCTGTCCCTTCCTTCTATATTTTCAACAGGTGTCAGACCTTGCGAAGGGCCTGTCTGTTCTATTTCTTTCGGTCGAAACAAACTCATTCAGTCGACCGCGCACTGCGGGAATAAGGCTAGGAAAGAAGAAGGTTTCGAACCCAGTAAGATGAAATCATCCTCAGTACAAGAACTAGTTTATAAAATTTGCATTCATAGAATGCTTATCTGCTTTGTCATTTTGGATGGGAGAAATGACGATTTTTTTTTTTTTTTTTAACCCCCCTTCCCCCCCCTCCTTTTTTTTTTTTTTTTTTTTTTTTTTTTTTTTTTTTTATAAACATTTTTTAAAAAAAAAAAAAAAAATAAAATAGCGATATAAAAATAATTATTTTATAACAATTAACTATACATAATTATTTTATAATAGAAAAAGTATCAAAAGTACTTTTTTAAAAATATTTAAAATATTAAACTCTATGGTTGCTTTTTTAGTCTGCGAAACCATTTTTTTTTTTTTTTTTTTTTTTTTTTTTGGATCCGGCTTTAGTTAAATCAATTAGCATGTTGACGTGCCTGTATATTCTCATTTTGCTCTCAAAATTTTTTGAAGCATACTTTACTCTTATACTTCATAGAAAAAAGAAAGGAGAAATGGGTGCCATGATAACAAAAGATGAATATTTACTCATGTTTATAAATTTTACATCTTGAATTCTAATAGATCGTCGGAAACTAAATATATCTCGAGACAAAAAATCTGGTGTGACAAGCACCTTCGGTAATCGAAAGTTATGTGCTGTGCGACCAGTGACACCAAATTTTTATCTCAAAATAAAATCACACAATCCAGAGGCTTAGCTTAGAGTCTGTATATATTCCCTATAAAACGATATTAGGTCCAGATGTTGGAAGAGAGATGAGAGATTCCAAAGTGCAATTTCCTTTATCACTTAACAGAACTTTATCTATTTGTTTCAGTGCCTGGGTCAGTTCGAAGTTAAAAAAGTCTCTCTCTTCTTTTCTGTCCTGGAAGGTAAAACTCGACTTTTTTTTATTTTATTGACGGAAACACCATTATTATTACAGCATGCATTGAATTTTATTAGAAAAATTATTTCTCTAATAGAGTACTAGTCTAATCTTATTTATGTTCCTGAAAAACCAAATTTCTTACATTTTTAATCAAAGTAATTTTGGTATATAGGCAGCCAAGGCGAAAAATAAATAAAAGTCTATATTCTGAAGACGTTTCGAGTGTCACTCACACTCATCAGGACCTACGATCAGTCAAAAATATCGCCCGATCAATAAAAATGCAATAAATTATAATGTGAGGGATAAAACCAAATGTGTAAAATATAATTACATTTTAATTATAGTTGCCATATCAACTAACCTGACAATTTAACATCAATTTTGTATGTATCTTGATTATTTTAATTTTATTAACTCTTGTGTAAAATATTAACTATTATAATAAAATTGTTTGCCTAATCGTAGGTCCTGTTGAAGAGTGCGATCGGAACTCGAAACGTCGACAGAATATAGAATTTTATTTTAGGCTGCCCTTACCCTATTATACCACATCTTCATATTACATTATCCAGTCATCAAAAAACAACTAAGAATCCTTTTTTTTTTTTTTTATTCTCCATTTTTGTTCTCTCAATATTGGAACTTTAAAAGAACATCATAATTAAATTTATTTACTATATTTCCATTTTATTTTATGAATTTTAATAGAATGTGACCTCTTTATGAATATTAAAAAAAAAATTCCTGGTAACAAATTAATTGAAAATGGCTACATTTTAAATGCTATTCAAGTTTTTATTTTTGGTAAAGGTTAATTATTCAACTACAAGAGCTATTTTATTATATCAGAGAGACAATAAATTTATTTCATTGATAAAAATAAATTATTCTCTTTAAAATCCGGTTTGAGTTAAAAATCCCATCAATCTCGAGTCCTATTTTATTTTGTTATTACTCTAAAAATGATAAAAACATTTATTATTCCTCATCATTCGGGAAATTGAGTTAATTAAGTATCCTAATGGCCGAACCGACACGAGATCATGGAGGTGATTTCATTAGTTAGCCAAAGTTAATTAAAGGCTGCTGAGGGGTGATCAGGTTTAATTCGAATACCTACGGGCTGATAGAGAGGGCCCAAATTTTATAAAATAGGGCACTTCATTATTTATTACTTCAAAACAAATAATAATTAACCTATTAATTTTAAATCAAATTATTATACATTTTTGCAACTTTACTATCTGATGGCAAATAAACCCAAAATGCAATTGCATAAAACTTTGGTAAAATTATTAATTTAATTCGAATACCTATAGGTATAACAGGTCATTCAATAAGTCCGTAGGATGACATATAGATGGCGTTACTAGAATTTTTTCCATATGATTTTTATTTAGTACTAACCTTCAAACGAAAAACGTGTATAAATTTGACAGCAATCTAACTATTGATTCGTGAGTTATAGAATTTTATGTGAAGCAACTTTTGTTATTGGAAAAAAAAAAGGAAAAAAGTGAATTTCGCGTTTTAATAAAGCATTGCTTCGAAAATTGCTTATCCACCCACCATATTCTCCAGATTTAGCCCCCAGCGACTTTTTCCTGTTTTCAGATGTCAAGAGAATGCTTGATGGAAAGAAATTCGAGTCCAATGATGAAGTAATCGCTGAAACTGATGCCTATTTTGACGAGAAAGATAAATCGTACAATAAAAGTGGTTTCGAAAAGTTGGAAAATCGCTATACTCGTTGAATCGCCCTCGAAGGCAACGAGTTTTGTCAAAATTTTTTTTTGTTTTTTTCTTACTTATCCTACGGACTTATTAAAAGACCTGGTATATGTATAGGCCGTATACGGCTATAAATATATTCTCATAAAAATCATATTGCTTGTTTTTCTTCCCCCAACTCATAGGAAAGATGTCCAATCTAAAAAAAAGACATTCAACTTAATATATTGCTTAAAATATGATAATCAGATTGTAGACGGATTATCTCTATCCGATGTTGTTTGTTTATTCATTAGAACAACTAAACAAAACAGATTTTGTAACAAGCTAATATAGCCTACACACTTTAGAACAAGTTTTTAACTTTTTTTTTGTGTATTAGTTAATAAACTTTGCAAAATAAATTACTTTCTAGTTAATCTTGAAATTTATTAAAAGATTTATAATACAAATTTTTCTTTTATTATTATAAATTGTCCAAATGAGTAATGGATCCAGTCAGTCTGATAAAAATGTATTTAATCTAATAGTAATGGACTTTAACGATACTAATTATTTAATACGATATATTCAGGCATATTTATTTATACCATTTGGTATCCAAATGATTTAAATAAACATTCATCGGACTACTTGAGATCTGAACTCGCATCTTTCGGCTATAAGATGATCAATATTGACACTTGTCAACACCTCTAACAACTCGGCCACGAAAGGGGGGGGGGGGGGGTATTCGTAATTGGTTTAAATATGTAAAAAAGTGGATATCGATTATTATATGGATTTTTAGCCTTCTTTGGTGAATATTTGAAAAAATAATTTGATATTTTCTGGTGTGATTCGTCGCACAGCACACATTTTTTTTTTAATTTCGGTAATTTAAAGGCGCATTCTGTACTTGTTTGCCAGAATATAAATACAAATCAATTTTTGTATTAACTTTTAAAATTTTACATTAAAAATAAATTTTTTCAAAAAAAGTATTTTTTCAAATCTCGGGGGGGGGGGGGGTCATTAGCCACCCTTTACCCCCCCCCCCCCTTGAATCCGCCCTTATCGTGTTCCTTAAATGAAAAACTCTGGATTAAATATTGTTAATAGACAAAAAATATATTTCTATTTCTTTAACAAAATTTTTAAATGAGCCTCAACTGGAAACTGTCCTTTAAAATCCTTAATGAAAAGGACTTAAATCTTAAACAGATGTTGTAATTCTAAGTTTGGTGATTAATTAAGTATCGGAGACAAGTTTGTGCTTTCTAAAGCTCTTGAAAGGCCAGCCTGGGTGATTGGTCAAATAGGGAAAGGAAAAGCGAAGTGAAGCTTAAATACCCATCTTATTTTAAAGTAAATCGAATTTTTTTTCTAAACGTTAAAAGGCGACTCTCACCTCGTTCAAGATTCTTGCTAGTTCAAAGAAGTTTCTGGAATTAATTTAGGCAAGAATAAATATTTAAAAAATCTTCACCCTCTTTTTGTCCTACATTCAATATTTTGTTTAATTCTACCAATCTAAATAAATAAATAAACGTATTGAAAGATTTTTTTTTGACAGGACTAATGTTTCAATATCTATCAGATGTCAAAATTTTGTCATTGAATTATGATAAGGTATGATTGATGTTAATGGCATTTTATTTACTGAAAATTTTTCCATTTCTTATTTTATTTTATTTTTTAATTAAAAAAATAAATAAATAAATGCATTGCTCTTTTATACTTTTACTTTTACTTTTTAAGAGTATTATCATTTTTTTTTTTTAGATTGCTATTTGTAACACGAGTCAACTGTTTTAGCAGATGTCAGTCAGTCTCTAGGTCTGTGTCTCCATTTATTTTCAACAATAAATTCTTGACATTTACTCTTGTTTTATTTTAATTAAAACACTTTCGGCTAGCTTGACAAATATATTTATTATTAAAAAAAATAATAAACAACATTTACTTTCTCTTACTTAGAGTATAGGGTCTATATATGCATATAGAGAGGGAAAGAATTGCATTCATGCCAAAAATACGATATCGAGATTTTGATTTTGGGGTTTAAAATTACAACGTTTGGTCAAAAATCTGGTATGAAGTACAGAACTCAACTTTCAATTACGAAGTTAATAGAAAGTGGTGTGTTGTGCTACCAGTCACACCAGATTTTTCTTAAGAAATTAATACATTTTTCTAGGTTTAAATTAATATATGGCTATTTAATCAAAAAACAGTGTCTAAACTTTCTTTTCTTAAAATTATCTGATGAATTTGGTCTTATTTTAGTTGATTTCTCACAACATGTTCAATATTTTTTTTTTTTTTTTTTGAATTTGATGAAATTAAATTACACTCACCTCATTCTTGAAGTAGAATCTCAATTTGATCTTAAAGTTTACTTAGTTAAAGTTCAAAGTGTCGTCGATTAATGATGATCTTGGTCTCTTGAAGGAATGGGGAAACCTCAATCAAGTAAAATTCAATTTTCAAAAAACCCATTGTTGTCTAATTTTGAGACAAAAAATTAGGATTTGCCCTCGCTTTATTTACAGCAATACTAGTCTCGAGTTCAAAGATTCGTTTTCTGTTCTGAGAGTGACAATTACATCTGATCTCTCCTGGAGCACCCATATCTCTTCTGTGGTTAAATCTACAGCAAGGAAACTAGGTTTAGGTCTATTCAAAACGAAGCGTTACTTTTCCTCCCAACAACTCCTAACTCTCTATAAAACCCAAATTCGGCCGTGTCTTGAATATGGATATTGGATTGGAATATGGATTATTGAAAATTAATAATTTCCGGTGCCGCACAACTGGTACTATATTTTGACAATTTGCTTGCCCTGAGGGTGCGACTAGCGCCCGAAACGTCGGCAACAAAGAATAAAGTTTTTTATTTACCCTGGCTGCTATTCACCAGGAAAGCTCCCTGGTCTCTCTTACAAAAAGTATTATTAACATTTAACTTCCTATTTAGACCTTTTAGAATGTTATTTAGAAAAAAATTATTATCTTTTTGCTGTTGAAAATATGAATTTTACCTAAAATAATTTATTTGTGATATTCAATTAAATTTTTTTTTTCATCAAATTTAATTTCTCTCCCATCTGATTGGCAGAGAGAGAGACTCCCTTCCCTTTTATTATTAGATTAGACGTGACTCTTCTTCCCTCACTTTAATTGAAATTCATCTCACTAGCAAATTTGACAAAATTGAAAAGTAAAAAGAAAAAAAATATTTTGATTATTTATTTTAATTAATATTTAAAATAAGAAATGAATGTAATTTTTTTTTTTGTATAATTTGTCCATTGTTTATAGACAACTAACTCGAAAATTGTTTTTCATCAGTGAGGGGAAACTTAATCCACTTTCAATTTACCGTCCTTCTGCTTGTTTCCTGTTTAATCAAAGTGCTTAATCCGGCCTGTGCCCTGGCCTTAATGTCCGGAGGAGGAGCACTCGGATTTTAGAATGTACCTACCTCCCTACGTTCTGTTTACGCAGAAGCCCTTCGCTTTTGGCCCTTTATGCCCCCACCACCACCACCTGGGTTATGACAGAATATAAAAAAGAAGCGCACAAAAGGCGACGATTTATTTTTTCTAAATTGAAAGTAAATGTATCCATCCTCCGAGAGAGCTGATAGGGATGATCTTATAATAGCTATCGATTGTTTTATTTTAAAGCCCTTTTTTTTATCATCGTCTGTTTACCCAACTTTTGATGTTATTTTTTTTATATTGATATAGGTTTAAAAAGAAAAAAAAAGTCATCTAAATTTATTCATTTTAGTCATAGGAAAATTTTGTTTATACAGATCCTCCTCCCTCCTCAACGTTTTTATTGGATATTTATCTCTCTATAGCGAATTATAAATAGGAAAAAAAATATATCCGAAAGAAAATACCAAATTTCTCTATTCTTTCGATAAAATTAATTTTATAAAAGCAATCTCACGCTTTTTTATTTTTTTTTTTTCTTTCAAAGTACGAAAGAAAAAATTTTTTTTTTCAATAAGCAATTTGATTTAAATACACCTTATGAATCCAACTCATTTATTAGTTTTCTAGGAAAGGAAAACATTCCAGCGAAATCCAAATTACAAACAAAATTTAATTAGGTTCTCTGCATAATGTAAATAAATATCTTCTTCTTTCCTCGCCCCATTCCCGATATGCGGGGTCGGCGGACCTTACTCTTATCTTTCCAACCCCATCATGCGACCGGAAGAAATAGGACAGGCCGGCCCGTCGCACGGTCTGACATTTATTGAAAAGACGAAGGAAGAGACAGACATACAAAGAACTGAAGGAGTGCCTGTCCCAGCTTGGGCAGCTCGTGGTCGCCATCCACGTGCCCACAAGATGTTGGCCCCTGAGCGAGCATAATGTAAATAAATATAAATATGCGGTAATGAATTCCGCACCTGATGATGGTGGTTTTTTTGGGCGTATAAATAAATAAATTACAACTCTAATTCAAATCGTGGGCTCTATTGGAACTTTATAATTTATTAGACCTTCTCAGAAAAAAGCCGCTAGGTATAATAAAAATAAAATACTTTATATCTTGTTGCTGACGTTTCGAGTACTAGTCGGAGTCATCCTCAGGGCACGCAAAATTGTCAGAAGTAAGTATAGGAGTACTGCATGTTACTTTCATGTTTGAACATGTTCATATTAATTTGTACCGACATAATGTTTGCAAATATACAAAACTATTAATACAAATTTTGTATTAACATGTTCAAACATGAAAGTAACATACAGTGCCATACCAGCTTACTTATCTCTGACAATTTTGACTCCCTTGACGATGAATAAGACTATTACTCGAAACGTAGACAAAAGAATATAAAGTTTTTTATTATTCCTAGCTGCCTTTCTCGGGAAGGCTCCCGTGCAATCTTCTAATTAAATCCATTTCAATAATTTATAATTAATTAAAATTAATCAAAATCATTAAGTGTTATGTTTCGATATATTTATTTTTATAATTACTTGATACGCATTTCCGCACCTAGTGTGTCATCTTCATAAGTTTCAAAAATATGAGTTTTTACACTATTTGTATTACTTTTGAAGGTGAGAGACTGAAATGCATATCAAGTATTTATATCAATAAATATTTTGAAACATATCATTTAGTGTTTTTGATTAATTTTAATTAATTTTACCAACATGTTTAATATTCTCGATGGTAGGTAAATATTTCAATAAAATATTCAATAGTGAAATAAAATCACATCTCCTCGACGACGTTTCGGATGCTCATAACACTCTTTCTCAAAACCGAGCTGTTATTAATAGTAAAAATGAATAGATGTCATTTGGTTGCTAATATGGGAAATATATAATTGCTGTACATAGATATTAATTATAATAAATTATATGACTGTCGCATATTAAAAAGCAACAATGACATTGAGTGATTGTTTCAATTTTTTTTTTTTTTTTTTTTTCAAAAAACATTCACACTTTTTTCTCATTCACACTCACACTCACACACACATTCACGCAGTCTTTTCGGCAACTTAGGCCATTTAAGACTTTTGACGATAACCGTTATGAATATATATTATTATTTGGGGTCCAGGCATTCTTATTTAAGCCATTTGGTATCCAAATGCCTTAAATAAAATTATATTGTTTCAATTAATAATTGCCAAGTCGTGAGAGAGGGCAGGGGCGCCGGAACGAATTTGAATCAGGGGGGGGGCAAAAAATTTTTTTTTAGAAAATTAAAATAATTTAATATGTTCAAATAGTATAAAACAAAAACAAATCTACTATAAAGCTTTAAAAATTTTAAATAAAATCACAATTTTAATAAAATTCAAATTTTAAAAAATTTGCTAGTGATTTTATCAAAAATTTTTGGAAAAAATTTGGAAAAAAATGAATTTCTTACTCTTTTTATTTTTTTAATTTAGAAGATTTTATTTTTCAAAAGTAAAAATATATCATTTTTAAAAATAAATGAAATAAAAAGAAGAAATTTTGCCCCCCTCTGTCCCCCCTATAGGATGCCAGGGGGGTACCCTGCCCCCCCCCAGTTCCGGCGCCTATGAGAGAGGGTGTGATGATCACCCGAAAAGTCAAATTGTAATAAATATCGTTTTATTTCACCACTGACTGTCTACTCTACCGTATTAAGAAATACTTAACATCTCTAATGCCAAAATATTCTCCTAAGCCGAAAGATAAGAGATCAGTTTAAAGATGAAATTAGTTGCTATCATTTATTTTATTATTTTTTTTTTTTTCAAAATAAATTATTTTATTTCCTGAAGAGTTTGTTAGATTGATATCAAAGGAATTTTTTAGCTTATTTGGAACATGAATAAAAAAAAAAAAAAAAGATTGAAAACAGGTCGAGCGAATTTCGCTTTCACTCTTCCTTCTTTTTTTTATTTTCCCTCATCCTTTATAATTATTAAATTCATTCAACTAATCTATTATTTTAAATTGGATTCCCTCTTAGGGATTTTTTTTTCTAAAGAAAATTTTTTTTTTTAAAAGCAGCCACGTTGATTGATTTCCATATGTCTGTCTGTCATTGCTGACTCTGTTTTCAATTGGTTTATTTAATTCCGAATCAGTTTCCAATAAGATAAAAAAAAAAGAGGCGGAGGGGAACGACGACATTTTTTGACAAACGGACAAGATGTGGGCCACGGGGCCTAGCAATTTCCGTTTGCGAATCTTCCATTTGTTCGCGTCTCTCTCTTTGATCCATCATAATAAAATAGAATCGGTAAGAGGATGGGTTTTTGGGGTTGATGGGTTGGGTTTTCACCCCTGTTCGCTACCGGATGACTCGATGGGGTGGCTATTGATTGGTGGTGGCAGTTTGTGGGGCGCATGTTTGCGGGTCCGGAATTGCAAAAAGTGAGGCTGGGGTCGATCTCACTCTCTCCTATTTCAGGGGAATATGTTCAGGGACCAGAATGAATGCATTAGGGCGATTGGTCCTCTGGTCCAAGTACGTAGAGGGACATACAACCACTCTTGTATATCGATCTTGTGGTAATAGAGACCCATCAAGGAAGAGGGGACTTTGACACAAACAATTAGAAGAGAGGGGACCGCAAAAAAAGATTTACTATCTAAAACAAAACAAAAAAAACATTCTTAAATTGTTCGTGAATTTGATTCACTTGTAGGGGACATTGATTAAGATAAGAGTGCCGAGATGACCGAGCTGGAGCTCGTTTTTTTTTTTTTTTTTTATAAAATAAGAAAAACCTAAAAAAGTATTAGACCTCAGAAAAAATTCGGAGTATCCCAAAGACAAAACCTAGCTTAATTTTGCAATGGTACTTAAAATTTGAAATAAATCAGAGTGAATTATTGAGAAAATTGGAAAAACTAAAAAAGTACTTCAGTAAAGTATAAGTACTTGAACTCTTCCAAAAACGAAAATAATTCCTTTTATTTACCGGCAATAGTATATGTTAATATTTAAAATCTGAAATAAATTGCCAAAGGAAATTTTGAGAAAATTGAAAAAATCTAAAAAAAGTACATCCGTAAAGTACTAGTACTCGAGATTTCTCAAAGACGATATCAAACGTTGACTACCGGGCGACATTGCACATGCTGATTTCTCGGGACCACCCACCCGAGGTTTCGCCGAGCTTAGCAATGCTTGACCTGGTTACTGTACTCTAATCTGTTCCCAGGCCTTCCGGCTCAATACTATTTCCTCTGTACATGTATGTATTCCAGGGGATAATTTTAACCTAAAATTTCATTTGAGCAATATTTAAATGTGTGCCCTTGTCCAGTGGTGGGCCATACTGAGTACGAATCGGTAGATCCATGGTTCGACTCCCGGCAGCACCCTTTCTTTTGTTGGCTATTTCAATTAATAAATAAAAAATATAAATTTGAGTATAAGACATTTTGTTACCTGTGAATATTTCTTCAAGTTTCATACTTTTCAACATAAAGGCAGTAGATAATTTATTGTTTCCAACAGTATGATGTATCGTGAAAAAATATTAATGGGGTGTTTTAATATAAATAATATAAACTATACATATTATAAAATGCACAAATATGTTTTTATAGATATCTTACAATGAATTTTATGCTCATTGTCGGACTTATCAAATCAGTTACCTTAAAGAGAAAAAAGAAATGTTATTATTTTTTCTAAATAAATATATTTTATCTTAATAATACAGGGTGTGTCACAAAAGCCCAGCTCTCTATGTTGTTATATACAGCTGTTCTTTTGTCCCATAATAACATCATCCATCCTTGAAAGCATGGGTTACGCTTTTCGTGACACACCCTATATTAATAATGATTAAAGGCTAAAAAAGGTTATAAATTTTATATAATGAAATTACGTTAATCATTCTTCGTTTTTTTTTTTTAATTAAATATAAATAAATAATATTTCCGGTTAAATAAACATAATGTAGGCATATCGAATAAATTTCAGATTTATATTTAAATTATGCTTATGATTATTAGTAATCAAAATGCAGTTATGAAACCTAATCCCAAATATAGTGCATTGGCTTTGCGACAGACTAATGAGGCCCTAGTTCTCATACGCATTGGCCTTCACGTCACCTGGGAGTAAAAGATGATAAAACAAACAAAGAATGAACCAACTTTTGTTTTCCTCGTTTGTTAATCTTTTTGGTTCGGATAATGATCTAAAATACCCACAATAAAATTTTTGTTTAAATTAGTAATATTCTTTACTTTCTCTTACATCTATATATGTTTATATATAGAGAGAGAAAGTATTGGATTCATGTCAAAAATTCGATGTCGAGATGGATATACACGTTTTGAGGTTCCCTGAATCCAAAAAAGTGGTTTTCGCATCATGGCCTGTCTGTGTGTGTGTGTGTGTCTGTGAACAAAATATCTCAAGAACGAAAAGAGCTAAGGATGAAATTTTAAATTTAATTTAGGAACCCCCCTGGGAAGCTTTTGAACGAAATCGACCAAAAAGTACTATTTACCGATGTAATTTTTCAGTTTTTTTTTTTTCGATTTTCTCAAAATTTCCTCAACGAATTTGTTTAAAATTCAAAAATCAATTATTTTTTAGATGCTCTTTAAAATGTATATTCTCATTTTGCCCTAAAATTTGCTTGAAGCACACTTTACTTTTGTACTTTATAGGAAAGATAGGAGATATAGTTGCCACGATAACAAAATATAAATATTTTCCTATGTTTATACATTTTACATCTTTAATTCTAATAAATCGGCGGAAACTAAATATATCTCGACACGAAAAATCTGGTGTGACAAACACAGTACACAACTTTCTCGTGCCGAAAGGTAAGAGAAAGTTGTGTGCTGTGCGATCAGTCACACCATATTTTTTTAAATTATAAGCAAAATATTCTTTTTGTTGAATGTTTGGTTTTGTTAATGAATTACTTCTATTTTCTTCTCTTCGATACAAACAATTCTAGGTATGCTTGAGAGAGACTCCCTCGGGGTAATTGCCAAGGAACGAAAACCAAACAAGAGCAAATGATGCCAAGGGCTAATCAAATATTTGCCGACCTATTAAGATAAACAAATTGTTAAAAATATTATTTTAAGGCCGATTGAACTACACGTATACATAAACATAAATTAATTCACAAAGACTGGCCGATTAGATGACAACATAACAACAAGAAGAGGAAGGGATGAATCCCTGGTTTTGATATAAGAAGCCATTTGTTTGTTTTGAGCCCCAACAAATCCAAGACATCCATCTTCAGGATCTTCTGGAATTATGCTCTTTCTGAAAATCTCTTTCTCCTTCTCTAATTGTATATGATTACTTATCTCACCCTCTAGATATATATATACATTTTTACTTTTTTTAATAAAAAATGAATATTTAAATGTTTTTTTTTTAGTTAAATATTTTTCGAGATCTATATATTTGAATAAGATAATAGTATTCAAAATACTTCGATTCGGACTAGTCATAGATATATTTAACAAGACTGTGTGTGTTGTTTATTGGTGAGGCCAAACATCCCATGGCCCCCGGGAATCGAACCCAGGATCCCCCCCCTCCAGCCTTTCCGGGGCATAGGCGTGCTGTCGTGTAGGTCGAGGATCCGGTGGCCTGGTACAATGGACAAAACGCCTATGCCCCGGAAAGGCTGGAGATCCTGGGTTCGATTCCCGGGGGCCATGGGATATTTGGCCTCACCAATAAAAATACACTCACAGTCTTGTTTTTTTTTTTTTTTTTTTTTTTTTTTGTTTAAAAAAAAAATTTGAAACCAACTGTTTTGGGTCAAAAATTATTATGTGTCGGGGTCAGGAGTTCGCATCCTGCCGCAAGCGAGACGGCGAAAATTTATTTCTTTCGATTCAACTGGCTACCAGTATATTGAAATGAAAAGGGACATGGTCTAAATGGCCTCCGAAAACCTTAAATTAAAAAAAAAATAATACAGTATAGCCCTATCAGCTCATTTTTTTGAATTTAGTCTGCGTATGTGAGTCTGTGAACAAAAACTAAAAGAACTAGCAAGTTGAAATTTGATATTTCAAGTTAGGTACTCCACTGGCAAGGAACACAAAGCTTTTGAACAAAATCGACCAAAAACTACTAGTTACTTATAGTTCGTTTTCATTTTTTTTTTTTCTTCAATTTCCTCAAAATTTGCTCTAATTATTTGTATTAAAATTCAAAAATCATTTTAGAAGCTCCTTAAAATTTTGCTTTTAAAATTATTTGAAGCACACTGTAAAGTGTACTAGAACTTCATATGAAAGAATAGTAAGCTATAGTAAAAAAATGTAAATATTTTCCCATGTTTTACATCTTTAATTCTAATATATCGTCGGAGACTAAATATATGTTGATTGATACACAAAATCTGATGTGACAAGGCCCGAACACATCTTTCAATTACCGAAGGTAAGAGAAAGTTTTGTGATATGCGAATAGTCACATCAGAATTTTATAGCACAGATATTTTATTTTATTTATTTTTTTTTTTTTTCAAATTGAATTTTCATTTCAGAGAACAAAATCATACAGATGAGTATGTTTATAACAAACATTTTTTTTTTGCATATTTCCTAAAAAACTTGTATGGTTTTATTATCTGAAAACTTTTAAATAAAAACATTCCTAATCCTCTTTTATGTAAAATTTTAATTTAATTTTAATTAAAAATGAGTGTCTAAATAGACTTCTTCAAAAAAAAAAATATATAGGCTAATCATTGTGTTTCTATATATTCAAGAGGAACCTCAAAAATATCCTCCGGATTATTTAATACTACCATTTAATTAAAATTATATTTTATATTATAAACGATAAAAATAAAAACTCATCCATATTGCCCTCCCCTCTTAAGAATTTGAAGCACGTAACATCGGGAAACTAATACAAAGCTATTAGGAAAATTTGGAATTCCCAATAAAATAACGATTATTATGATGATAAAAAACTAATAGCGGAGTTCATTTGTTCCATTCTCCAATCTCATTTAGTCGTTGCCATTGTCTTTTAAGCGTGTATCCAGTTAATACCGGAATAATAAATTCGCTTTCAGTCTAATTCGGCCTTTTATCATTGCGTATCTAGGGGAAGAACCTCTTCTAATAACCACACAACCACTAACAAGATGTAGATAGAATCTAGAACAAATAAATCTAGGTCGGGTTTTATCACAGAAAATATCTGGTGGGACTAGCACATTACAATCTATTCTAAAATTGTAAGTCTAGGTTTTTACATAATTAAAATAAAATATAAAATTTCAACCTCCTTGCTCTTTTCGTTCTTGAGATATTTTGTTCACACCAAGGGGGGATACAAGGGGGGGGGGGGGTAAAGGGGGTAATTACCCCCTCCGAGATTTGAAAAAAAAAAACTTTTTATTGAAAAAAAATTTATTTTTAATGTAAAATTTTAAAAATTAATACTTAAAAATTTGATTTGTATTAATATTCTGGCAAACAAGTACAGAATGCGCCTTTAAATTACCGAAATTAAGAAAAATAGTATGTTGTGCGACGAGTCACACCAGATTATCCCCCGAGAAACACCTCTGGATCCGCCCTTGGTTCACACACACACAGACAGATCATGTTGCGACAAGGGCGGATCCAGAGGTGTTTCTCGGGGGGGGGAGTAATCTGGTGTGACAAGTCGCTCAGCACACAATTTTTTCTTAATTTCGGTAATTTAAAGGCACATTTTATACTTGTTTGCCAGAATATACAAACTACAAATCAAATTTTGAAGTATTAATTTTTAAAATTTTACTTTAAAAATAAATTTTTTTTCAAAAAAAAGTATTTTTTCAAATCTCGGAGGGGGAATTACCCCCTTTACCCCTCCCCCTTGTATCCGCCCTTGTGTTGCGAAAACCACTTTTTTGGATTCAGGGGACCTCAAAACGTGTATATCCATCAAAATCTCGACATCGAATTTTTGACATGAATCCAATACTTTTTCTCTATATATATTAACATATATAGAGGTAAGAGAAAGTAAAAAGATTGACAATTCATATTTTTTTTTATAGTGTATTTACTTGTTTGAAATTTGAAACTTTATAGGGTTTGAGTTAAATAGTTGTTTAGTGTTAATTTTTGTAATCTGTCGTTGTCTGTGAATTTCCGGTAAGATGATAAAGGGATCTCTCTCTCCCCCTAGTAAAGTTGTTCCCCCTTCTCTTTTGATCAAAGCAAGTAAACATTTACTCCAGGGTGAGTAAGCATCATTCTCTTTTTTAAAACTTAAATGTTAACAAAAAAATATATATATATAGTCATTATAGGAAAATATATAGGAAATATAATCAATTTTTTTTAATTAAGAATAATATTTAGGACCAGTCAAGAAGAAGAATGGAAATACACTTCCCTACTCTAACTTAATTATACGCATATGGACCGTTTATTTTGAAAGTTGGTGAAGTCCATTTTCTATTGTTTCGGAATAGGCAAATTAATAAGGAAAAGAGCAAGTTGATTTTTTTTTTATCTCTGATCTTAAACACAGGAGCCATATAATTTAGTATGAAGCAAATAAATTTTATTATTGACAAATCTTGATTCAATCACAAGAACACTTTGCATTATGTGTATAATTTTCAACTGAAGATGGCCAAATAAATTCAGGCCGAAACGTCTTATATTAAGAAAAATAAAAATCTTATTGCAGGCTAAGAGGGAATTATTAAAAAAAAAAATATTTCTTCTCAAAGGAATTAACGAAACTACACTTGTTAGCTAAATATTAAAAAATTAATAAAATTAAATTGTGGTCTTTAGAAGATTTCAACGGCAAAATCAGAATATATATTTTAAAGAACATCTAAAAAATAGGTGATTTATGCATTTTAAACAAAATCGTTGGAGGTAATTTTGAGAAAATTGAAAAAAAAACTAAAAAAAGTACATCAGTAAAGTACTAGTACTTTTTGGCCTATTTTGTTTAAAAGCTTATTTTCACCCCTTGGGGGGGGGGGGGGCTGTCTAACTTTAATATAAAATTTCAACCTCGTAGCGCTGAAAATCGACATGTAAATGCACATTCATTAATACTTTCACATTTTATTCAAATAATCTACAAAATAAAATTTAATGTAATGTAAAAAGTTTTTTTTCGTTTTTCTCAACTCTTTATTTGGCTATTATCTAGCTTTTGCACTCATACCTTCAATTATAATGAGAGTGAAAGAGAAAGGAGATTGACTGCATGGCAACTGGTCAAGGTCAACGAGATCATAAAAGACGACAATCGAGAGTGACTCAGCATCCAAAAATAAAAAGGCGCCCAGACGTCTGTCTGTCAATCTACTAAGCAACCTGAGAATATTGTCTTTTAAAGAATGATTGTTTAATGATCAAATTGGGAAATTTCTTTTAAACAAAAGTTGTTCAGAATGATGAATAAACAATTTTGTTTGTACAAATTATTTAAATAAAATTAATATTTCAAGAGTATATTTTAATTTTTCTATTTCCTTCATCAGAAAAGCAATAGAGATTATTAATGTTAAGCAATGCCAAGCTGTACTGAATCTCGGAATGAATGAGAGAAGTGTAACCTCTAGAAGTCTCAAATCAAAATAATCTCACTTTAAAAATCCCTAAAATAAATTCGAAAAAACCAAAGATGCAGTCTAATAACTTGTGGTCAAAAAAGCAACAAATTAAATCCGCTTAGGCACGCAAAAAACAAAAGAAAGCAATAAGTCAAAAGCCATAAATAAAATGAAAGAGACTAAATTTTATTTTTTTATTACCTAATAAAATTTGAACTTGGCCTAGTTTTAATGAAAAGGTCATTCACCTCTAGATTTATATAAAAAAAAAAAAAAAAAAACAAGTAAAGAGATTACTCTACGAATTGATTTAATGAATTTAAATAAATAATTTTAGTTTTAAAATTTTTTATCATTATTTATCTTCTTTACGAGATCATGCAAGTGACATTTGATTTAGCATGTGTGTGTATTGCCTCTAGCTTGAGCTCAAACAACTCGAAGCTCGTTTTTAACAAAACGCGATTCGCGAATTTTATTATTTGTGTTTGTGTTTCTACTGTGTCTGTTCGACTCCGGATGGAAAATTTCTTTTTTAATCGGTATGTTCTATTTATTCTTTATTCTTGCTCTGATATTTATTATAATAAAAAATAAAAATCTTAATGCATGCTAGTAGGGAATTATTTATTAGTTGCCCAAATCACCGTCAAGATAGGGGATGGCGCTATCGTACAGTAAAACTTATTCCTTTCACATGTCAAACTATTGAAGTTTTCAGAATGGGCTTGAGTCAAGGGCGGATACAAGGGAGGGGGAGGGGGTTAAAGGGGGTAATTGCCAGATGCAAAGCATAAGTAAATACTACGAATAATTTTTACAATTGGCTAATTTTGAAAGTTGTGTAAGTCCATTTGCAGCCCTTAAATATATATTAGTTTAGTTAAATTCGCCTAAAACAAATTTATATAACCAAATTACATATTGATATATCAGTAGAAACATCGCAGACTTCATATCATTTGTCTAGATTTTTCAATTAACAAATATGCTAACCTTTCATTTTCTCGAAACAATAGAAAATGGACTTACACCACTTTCAAAATTAACACCAAAGAAAGAAGAATGCCGACCTCGGTTACCACTTTAATTTTAACAAATTCAATTTCAAGAATAGATGTAATTACGGTAGAAACAGCAGAGATGTAATTAATTTAATCTATTTCCAAAAAATATTTCGTTGTCTCATAGAGAGTTGATTACTGATGGTAGGGTAAATTTTTTTAAAAGATGCCAGTACAGGAGTCTTAACAAAAACCCTAGGGGAGTTTTATTCTGCGGTAACTGTATTTACATTTTATGAGTTGAGCAGGTTTCTTGTTCTTTCTCTCCATTGCTTAGGGTTTCTTCCAATCGGAATGCTGAGGGAGAGAATGCTGGATGAGGGTTGTGGGATGGACTTTTATGTGCTTGAGGCCATCTTTTGGAGTCCCCTAGGATTTCTTGTCCCGCAAGGGGGCGGCTATCTTTCACCTTCTTGACTGGCCTCTTGTCGATTTGTGTGCATCCGTTTCCCAATCTTTCTTCTGACTTTGATCCATCGATGATTCAGTGTCAAGAGGACACCCCTTTTATTCCTTTATCTATGAATTTTTTTCTACTTTTATCGTCAATTCTAGGAAAAAAAATACCTAATGATCAACGTAAGTTATGCTTGTCTTTATTCTCAGCTTAAAGAAGCGAAAATAAGAATCAAAACAAAATAAAAGATTTTTTTAGTATTTATTTAAATAATAATAATCTTCTAAAGATTTATAAGGAAGGTAGCAGGAGCAGCCATGTTTTATATTATGTATTTCTTATGTAGGAGATACTGATGATGAGAAAATAAAGTTTTCTCGAAACGTCTCATTAATTGTAATAAAATCGGAGGCTTTAATTTTTGGTTGCCTTCCTTATATGTAATTTTTTGCCATTCAGGATTAAAATATTAAATGTAAAATTATAGTATCTCTGTTTTCGGAGATCCAAACTGTAGAGGCCAATCATTCACAACCTTCTACCCATATTTGTGAGGTGTAAATAAATTTGTTGTAACTTTTTTGTGGAATAAATTTTGTATTTATGGATTTAACAATCATCAGGTCCTTATCCTCAAGATAACAGGCGGTTAATATAATATTATAATAACTAAAATTACCCTCTCTTGCTGAAATAAAAAAAGAACCTGTTTTTATTTAAAACCAAGCCAAACTATATAAAAATTATTATTATAAAAGTTCAATCGTTTTTTTAATCCCTGTATCTAAATAGCCTACATTTTTTTTGTCTACTTATTCTAACAAAAGAGACAGAAAAAGACGACCACATTTGTAATATATTGTCCCGCTTATTTATGTTATAAGTACTTCCTTTTTGAAAGCTCATTGGCATGATCAGAGAAGAGGGAAAGTGTCCCGGCCTCATCCCAAATCCAATTTAAAAAAACAAGGTCAAATTAAATTTCTAACAGGAAAAATGTAAAAAAAAAAAAAAAAAAAAAAAAAAATACTAAATGGAATTACCGCAACAGAAATCAACTGACAAGTCCTTCTGGTTTATATATAAAAATCTAGAGATACTTTTTTTCCCATTGTTAATGATCGTGGCTGGGTTCGATAAATGTGACATTCGTAATTGCGGTCGGACATTCGGAAGTGTGCGTCATTGTGTATATCAGTGGAGGGTGCTGGGCTCTCTATAAGGGCTAATTGGCGAGAAAGCACGGAGAGGGGAAGAGAGCACACAAACCAAACCAACTGACGTATAGGCAAGTCGTGATGGAGTGAGCACGTGTGTCGGAAATGTGTCGGGTTAAGAGAAGAGCAGCAGCCGCAAACCGACACACGAGTATCGATTGCACCAGAAAAAAAAAAAAATACCAACTTTTTCATCACATATATTCCGACACGTAGAGAGAGCTATAATATCTCCACTCACACGTGTTTAAATGAAACGCGTACAAACAAATAGACATTCTCATCAGAGAATCAATATATGATTTGGCAGAGAGCGAGAGAGCCAGAGAGAGAGAAAAGAAATATAAGTTAATATGAAGTTAAAGCAAATATTAGTTTTACAACTTTTTTCCTTCTTTCTCTTTCTTACTGATAAATTTTAATATAGGCCCAAAAATGCACTTAAAATTGTTTTCTCCATGTAAATTTTTTTCTTGTTATTAAATTTATATTAAAAAAATAAATATCAGGTCTTAATAATTGAAAAATACTAATGTGGTTGGTCACACAGCAAACAACTTACCCCAGTGGTTACTAAACTTTATGTTATAACACGTCCTCCCCTCTATTATTATTATTTTTTTTTTAAATAAAAAACACACTTTTTTCCCATTCACACACGCATACAGGCTTTTCGCCAACTTTCGGCCATATAAAAACTTTATACGATAACCGTTATTATGAATATACTGTACATATAATGGGGTCCAGGCATTCTTATTTAAACCATTTGGTATCCAAATGGCTTAAATAAAATCATCGAACTACCTGGGATCCGAACCCTCAACCCTAGGTATACAAGGCAGGCACGCTACCAGCTACGCCAAGCCCAGGGGTTAAAAAAAATTAAATCCCTTATTATTATAAAATAATACAAACCAAAATTTTTATTGCTAAAAAATTTATTAATAAACACTACAGTATTATATTATTTATAAAACTTTAACAGCTTGTCATAATTTCTTGTGTCGTCGCAGTGGCGTCATGACGTAATGACGCGTCATTTCAACTTTTTCTTGGAAGGGGCAAATTTTTTTCTTGGGGGGGGGGCAAACATTTTTTTTCTTAAAATTTACTTACAAATATGTACTCAAATTGAGCCAAAAGATATTTAATTTAATTAATTGTTTAATTCTCTACAGTTTATATACTCTTAGATATATTTTTTTTTTTTTTTTTTTTTTTATCCTTCCCCCCTCTCCCCCCCCCCCCCCCCCCCCCCCCCCCCCCCCCCTCCCTCCCCCAGCCCGGCCAAAAAACGTTAACAATAACTTTTTTTTATATATTTATATATTGGTCCAGGCATTTTTATTTAAGTAGATATATTTTTAAAGATTTTATCTAGAATAATATAAAATTTTATAAGTCAGAGCCCTTGGGGGGGGGGGGGGGGGCAAATGACCCCCCTGCCCGCCTCCAAATGACGCCACTGTGTCGTCGACATATATTTAGTTTCCGACAGTACGGTACATTTCAATTAAAGATATAAAATTTATAAATACGTTTGTAGAAAAATATTTATATTTATATTTCTCCTATCTTTCCTATGAAGTACAATAATAAAGTGAGCTTCAAACAATTTTAATGGCAAAATGAGAATATAAATTATAAACAGCATCTTAAAAATAATTGATTTATGAATTTTAATCAAAATCGTTGAAGAAAATTTTGAGAAAAATGAAAAAAAAAGTACATCAATAAAGTACTAGTACTCTTTAGCCGATTTTGTTCAAAAGCTTTGTTTTATGTGCCAGAGGGGTACCTTACTTAAATATAAAATTTCCACTTTCTAGTTTCTTTTTGTTCTTGAGATATTTTGTTCACAGACCCACACACAGAGAGACCATTTTGCGACCTTTTTGGACTCAGAGAAACTCAAAACTTGTATTTCCATCAAAATCTCTACATCGAATTTTTGATATGAATCTAATACTTTCTCTATATATATAGGCATAATAGAATATATATAGGAAGTAAAAAAATGGCATTTCAAACAAATTAGTTAATTTTGTTTTGTCCTAAGTTCACCTATCCGAAGAATCTTAAAAGATCAAGTTTGGTTAGTTAAAATATTTTAGAGGTTTAAACAGAAATACAATATCAGATAGGTTAATTAATGGATTTTCTACGCTACTGAGAAAGCAAGGAAATTTTAATTAGATTGTAACAAGCCGAGTATTTCTAACCCATAAGGCAAAATATAAAACATAGATATTTAATATATAACACGTGTTACTTGTTATTGTGCTTTTCTACTTATCCGCAACAACAGACAAATTCGCCCAAAGTTTTTCTCATCATGACTTTAGGATATGATTTACTATAAACAATAAAAACAAAATGAAATTTTCCATTTGCACACAAATATATGCTTTGAATTAGTTTTCTAAAATAATCTAACTTTTTCTATATCTATTATTCACGCCCTAGAGAGAGAGAGTGAAAAAAAAACTTTATAAAAATTCTCTCTTAAATTTTTTTTCATTATTTTCTTTGATAAGATAAATTAACATATTACTATCTACTCAGTTCGTCTACCGCGGGCCGCAGGGCTCACTGGTCTTCTATTATATCTAATTTTCATAAATTAATTGTTTTTTACTTTCTCTTACCTATGTATATATGTAATATATATATAGAGAGAAAGTATTGGATTCATGTCAAAAATTCGATGTCGAGATTTTGATGGATCTTCACGTTTTGAGGTCCCCTGAATCCAAAAAAGTGGTTTTTGCGACATGGTCTGTCTGTGTGTGTGTCTGTGAACAAAATATCTCAAGAACGAAAAGAGCTAGGAGGTTGAAATTTTATATTTAAGTTAGACACCCCCATGGGACGTGACACGAAGCTTTTGAACAAAATCGACCAAAAAGTACTAGTACTTTACTGATGCACTTTTTCAGTTTTTTTCGATTTTCTCAAAATTTGCTCCAACGATTTTTTTTAAAATTCATATATCAACTATTTTTTAGTTGCTCTTTAAAATGTATATTCTCATTTTGTGATTGAAATCTTCTGAAGACCACTTTACTCTTGTTCTCCATAGAAAAGATAGGAGAAATGGTTGCCATGGTAACAAAATATAAACATTTTGCCATACTTATAAATTTTACATCTGTGGGCCCACGGGGCGTGGTGTAGAGGTTAGCGTGCTAACCTCATATACCAAACGTCGCGGGTTCGGACCCCAGGCAGTCCGATGATTTTATTTAAGCCATCTGGATACCAGATGGCTTAAATAAAAATGCCTGGACCCTAATATATATAAATTCATAAATAACGGTTATCGTAAATGTCTTATATGGCCTGAGCTACCGAAAAGACAGTGTGAATGTGTGTGTGAGTGTGAGTGTGAATGAGAAAAAAGTGTGAATGTTTAAAAAAAAAAAAAAAAAAAAAATTTACATCTTGAAAATCGAATGTACCATACTGTCGGAAACTAAATACATGTCGACACAAAAAATCTGGTGTGACAAGCACAGTACACAACTTTCGATTACCGAAGGTAAGAGAAAGTTGTGTGCTGTGCGCCAGTCACACCAGATTTTTTACTTTACTATCGTATTTGGAACAATGAACTTTTTTTATAATTTTCTAAACACGACTTCACTCTAGTAAAAATTTTATTTTATGTATTTTTGCAAATTCTTTCAAAAATTTGATCTAAATTCCACGCGCAACGTAAATCTATTCTAGCTAATAAAATGAAAATTTCTTTTTATTAATATTATTCATTATTTTCAGAATACCAGAAAGTAAAAATGGTAGATATTTGGCGGAGCCAGAAAATAAAGTTATGAGGAATTCTTAATAAAAGAAATTTGCAGAAGATCTCTAAGATTTCAAAATCCTTGAATAAAATTTGCAGGTAATTTTTTTTTTTTTTGTTATGTATTATGAATTAAATTTTTTTTTTTAACACTCACTTTTTTTTTCATTCACACACATATACACACAGTCTTCTAGGTAGCTCAGGCAATATAAGACTTTATACGATATTTGTATTTAATAATATATATATTGGGTGCCCAGGCATATTTATTTAAGCCATTTGGTATTCAAAGGCTTAAATAAAATCATCTTCCTGGGATCCGGATCCACGACCTTTGGTTTAGAAGGCCAGCACGCTACCAACTACACCACGGCACGAGAGCTAAAATTTTTTTTTTATGTTTCATAAAATTTTATTTTGAAGAAATATGTATAGGCTATATGTAAATTATGAGTTCCATTAATTTTGTTTATTAACAAAACAAAAAAGTACTAGTAGTACGCGACTGGGGATCACGCATCCAAGATTTCTCTGCGCCTGGTATCGCTTAACTCAATGATTGTGGTGACTGTTGGTCTTCTCCGTTCCCAGGCCGCCCCCGCCTATATATTAGTTTACCATAATAAAGAAGTAAAATTAAAAAATATAAAATTTAAGTGTTGTGAAAAAAAGGTGGAATTTATTTTATTAAAAAAAAATTGTTTTTTTTTTAATTTTTTCTCAATTCGGAGAATTTAATATTTTTATTTTATTTCCTTTTTTATTGCTTCTAAGAAAAGGTGACGTCAGAGCAATTGTTTGGCTCCCTGGCGGCTTGACCTTGGCTAGAAAGCAGATGATTCTCTCTCTCAATTGCACTCACAGTTTGCTGTCTCTTTCTACTCGGTGAATAAATCACAAGGAAAGCAAATAAACCATGAACGATTCTCGTTCATTTTATAAGACCAGTTCTTAATTTGTTCCCAATTTTGAAAATGTTTATCAATTCTTCATAGTTAGTTCTAATGACTCGTTCTTTTGAACGTCCTTGTCTTGTGAATTAAAAAGAGAGGCAAGAGAATCAAGGAGTTATTTTCATTTGAATTTAATTTTTTTAATTAAGCTTACGTATCAGAGATTAAATGCAATCAGGGAGCCCACTGTCTTTAATGATCCTAGAACAAAGTTGGGTTTTATACACGATTTTACAGTTTTATACAAAAATTGCGGATAAAACTTGTATAAAACGTATAAAATGTATAAAACTTGGATGCGCATGCGCAAACCCGACGAGGAAGGAAATTCAAATAAAATTTCATTTTTCAATTATCAACATTTTGTTTATATTATTCACTAAATAAAAAGCAAACAACATCGTCAATGCTTTAAAACATTATAAAATATGAAAAGCTTTTAAGCTGTTTTTTTTTTTCAGGGGGGTTGGTTTTTTACAGTTTTATACTTTTTATACATCGGCTTAGTTTTATCCGCGATAGTTTTATACATGTATAAAACCGTGTATTATACTCGGCGGGATAAAACCTGCCAACTCTGTCCTAGAATCGCAAGAGTCAAATAATTTCTGAATACATAAATATCAATAGGCCTACAGTATAAAGGAATTCGTGTAAAAATAGACAAAATTAAAGGCTGCTACATGTGATAATTTCATTGTTTTATTATTAATCAAAGATAAATATTTTTTATTAGAATTTTAAAGCCTAGAATCATAAAAGTTTAATTTTTTTTTTTAAACAGTGAAATAATCACATGTAAAAAAGCAAAGAGAGTTAGTTGATGTTTATGTTAAAATTAAACACACACCCTCAGACAGAACATGTCGCGAAAACCACTTTTTTGGACTCAAGGGACCTCAAAACGTTTATATCCATCAAAATCTGGACATCGAATTTTTGAAATGAAACCAATACTTTCTCTTTCTATATTCTAACATATATAGAGGTAAGAGAAAGTAAAACAAAAAAAAAGGAAATAATAAATGAGATGAAATATTAATCATTCCAATTGCAAGATGTCTTCTTACAGTTATGATAATAAAATTAATAATTTTTGCTATCAATTTATTATCATAATGTCAAAAACTTTGATAATAAATAAAAATATTATGAGACATTTAAGAAAAATAAATTACTCTCGGAGAAATATTATTTAGGATATATCGATATTTTTTTAAAAATATATTTTATATATAATATTTTTTCAACCCTTTTTTTTTATTTTTTAAAGAAATTCTTTTCATAAAATCGAGATGACTTATGAGTTTTGAAAAATTATTTGATAAATGATGTCCAATGCTTTATAATCGATGCCTTTACAATACATTAAGGCAAGTGGAGGCCAATTTCCATTCCTTTTAACAATTGCTCCTTTTAACCTCCCCCTCCCTTCCCCTCTTGAAATAGCTATGGTATTTGTTATGCACTTTTTAATTTAATAATTTCCATTTAAAAGTTTGTTTTCCGAATAAAAAAACAAACTTAAAATCTTTTAATTTCATACGGAATAAATAACGAATATTTTTAATTAAAAAAAAAATCAAAGTTGGAATTGAAATTTTAATGAATTCAATGTAAATGACAAATACACACCATTATCATTACACACTTGTACCTTATAAAATTACAAATTCATCAAAGCGATCAAATCATTCGACCAAAACAAATGAGGTTACACCAAAAATACTGATTTCCAATTCTATTTAGTGATCGGAATTAATTGTGGCTTTAATTGAGATCATTAATGAATCACTATAGAAAAAGAAAAATAAAGGTGGGATTAGAAGTTTGGAATTCTATGGATTCTTAAAAGAATAATAGATTAAAAGTTTTTGATTTCGATTGAAAGAAAAATAAGAGAAAGTAAAAAACAAAGAAATTTTGACTAATAAAACAAAAAATTACTCCATGAAACTATTGCAAAGAATAAAGTACTTTGCAAAAGCGATTTTTTTTTAACTTTGAAATAATAAAATATTGAAAATTTATCAAGAATCCAGTATGTTGTTTATAACTAAAAAAATAAAACAGACTATTTCGAAATCGATATTTCAAAACGAAAAAATATTAACAAAAATAGCCTTTGTTACCCCCAAACTCGATTGTGTGATTTTCAGAGAAAATTTACTTGTCCTCTAGATCAGCCTTTCTCAACCTTTTTTGGCCCGCGGACCAGTAATATTTGTAAAAAAAATTAGCGGACCAGTGATATTTTTTAACAACAAAATTTTATTAGGTATTAAAGAACTACTACATAAGTTAATTGTAACATTTTAATTATCATTTACTTACAATAATATTTAAATGTACAGATATGTAATTATATATACTACATATAATAATTAAGTATATAAACCTTTAACAAAAATCACAGAAAATTATTTTTAAAAAAATCACCCTTTTTGGCAACTGAGGCCATTCAGGGGTTCAACTTTATTAAATAAATAAAATTGTCCTCGGACCAGTAAAATTTCAAACTTATTTCCATCAAACCTATTATATTATCATAGAGAGGAAAAAATTTTATTTTAAATAGCTCACAAATAAATGTGGCCTAAAAGTATAAAATACCGTTTGTGTTGCCTTCAAGTAAAACCAATATTTGCGGAGATTGACTAAACTTTGAAACCACTATACTAGGGTTGGTAGATTCGGAGGCTGAATCGATTTTCGATTTTCGATTTTTAAAATCGAAACCAAATAATCGATTTTTAAAAAATCGATTTTTGCCTTAAAAAATCGATTTTAATCGATTTTCGATTTTTGTACAAAAAATTTTTCACTATGCCCATAAGTTGATTTTAAGGTTCTGCTTACGATTTTCAAGCGGTTTGTGGAACAAGAAAAATAGAACGTTGCATTGCTGATGCCCAAATCAATTTATTCAGTCTTTATAACTTCTTTAAAAACCAACACTTTTTTACCAGATGGCTTAAATAGAAATGCCTCAACCCACAATAGATAATATATATTACAACGGTTATCGTCTAAAGTCTTAAATGGCCTAAGTAGCCGAAAAGACTGTGTGAATGTGTGTGAGTGTGAGTGTGAATGAGAAAAAGTGTGAATGTTTAAAAAAAAAAAAGACTTTTTTTTATAAAAAAAAGATTCACACTTTTTTCTCATTCACACTCACACTCACATTCACACAGTCTTTTCGGCAACTTAGGCCATTTAAGACTTTAGACGATAACCATTATGAATATATATTATTATTTGAGGGCCAGGCATTTTATTTAAGCCATTTGGTAACTAAATGGCTTAAATAAAATCATCTGATTCCCTGGGGTCCGAACCCGCGACTTTTGGTATACGAGGTTAGCATGCTAACCTCTACACCTTACCCCGAGGGCTGAATTCAAGATTAAAATTTATAATCATGGGGAAATATTTATATTTTGTTACCATTGCAACCAATTGTCCTATCTTTCCTATGAAATACAAGAGTAAAGTATACTTCAAAATGAAAATATACATTTTAAAGAGCATCTAAAAAATAATTGATTTTTGAATTTTTTTCAAAATCGTTGGGGTTATTTTTAAGAAAATCAAAAAAAACCTGAAAAACTACCTCAGTAAAGTATTAGTACTTTTTGGCCGATTTTAATTAACAGCTTATTTTCTCGCTCCAGGGGGGAGTATCTAATTTAAATATAAAATTCCAACCTCATAGTTCAATTCCTTCAAGCTTAAAATTGAACACAGACAGACAGACCATGTCGCGAAAACCTCTTTCTTGGAAAATCGAAAATCGAAAATCGGCCGTCAAAAATCGATTTTTTCGATTTTTTCAAAATACTGAATCGATTACGATTTTAATCGAAAATCGACACTCAAAATCGATTTTCGATTAAAATCGAAATCGATTCGACCAACCCTACACTATACCACTTAAACAGTTTATGAAAATATTGTACATTTAGGAAATATATACTCTCCTATCTATTTAACATAGACAAGAATTGGGAATGTGCGCCCCATACACGCGGTATTTTAAAACGCGAGCCCGACTCGGCTCGCCTTCAAACGAGCCAAATCCGCCCGTGTGTGGGGATCTCATGAACCGAGCCGAGCCCACACACAAGCGGATTTGACTCGTTTGTAGGAAAGTCGGGCTCGCGAGCCCGGCTCGTTCGCTTGTGTGGTGAAAAATTGCTGGGGCCGGCTCGCGTTCCAAAGTATGCCGTGTATGGGGCTCTTAAAGAAAGTAGCGACACATATTTAAGGAAAGGCGAGAAGCCGCCTGACCCGAGCCAATTCTGAAGGGTCCAGGAGGATCCCCTCCTGATAAGATTTCCTAGCTAACTCCGAAGCCCTCCGAACGCGGACCAAACAGCTAGTTTGTCTTAAATTCCATTATTTACGTTATTCTCTAAATTCATTGTATATTTTATATTAAACAATTTTTTAGTTAACTATAAATCAAGATTTATCAAAAGAGATAAGAAAAAATGTTCCTTAAAAAATTAATAAATTATTTTAAGACAATTTTTTTATTCTTTTTATGAATATTTTAATTTTCTTATTAGAAGATAATAACCTGAAGGTATATTAGCTATAGGTAATATATTAAAATTATCAAATAATGGTCTGAATAAAACGTGTCCCAATTATTGTAATATTTTAAAATATTGAGAGGAAAAAAAAGGAATTCAAGGTCTAGACCAGGGGTCTCCAAACTACGGCCCGAGGGCCACATCCGGCCCGCGGAGAGCTAGCAAACTTGAAAACTTCTTTTAGAGAACATATTTTTTATAGCAAATTAAATTTAGTTTACTGAAGTATTCTAATTTTATGTTGAATAATTATTAATATGACATCTACATTGATATGGTCATGGGCTAACTACTCATAACATTGTTGCCCTCGGAACTTTACTGGAGTAATCAATATGGTCCTAAGGCTGGAAAGTTTGGAGACCCCTGGTCTAGACAAAATAAAATTAAAGACTCTGAGAAAAAAATTAGATAAATTAAAAACAAAGTGATGGAGATTATCCTCCTAAGGATGGTTGAGTAGCTAGTTAATTTAAAAAAATGCCAACAAAAAATTTGAATACATTTATTTAATTTATTATATTAATACATGTATATAGATAGATAAATGATGTGAGGATAAATTAATAAAATTTCTACTCGATTTTTTATTTCAAAATTTTCAAGGAGGGAAATTATAAATATATTTATAGTCTACTTATTTAATTTTATTTCAGAATATTTTATTGACTAATAATATCCAATTAAAAAAAAAAAAATTAATTTAAAAAAATAACTTATATTGAAAATCATTTTTTATTATGTCATATTAATTAAATAAGTAGTTCACTCTCTTTATTTACTTGTCTAAGCAGGCGGGCAGTCAGTCATCATCGGTCTCACGTCTTTATTTTATATCTCTGATCCTCTCTGATATCCCTCCAAAGAATATAAAGAAAGTTCAGTGTCGTGTTATGATAAATTAATCTTTAAGTTTCCATATTATGCAAATCATTTTTAACTCAAAGTGATTATTGATATTTATTCTCTATTAATGAACTTCAAAGTGAATATAAAATTTTTAAAATCGGACTTGTGATTAATTAGAAATGTGGTGACAAAAAGTTTGACATTTCCTAACCAAATTATTTTCATGTGATTTTATTTTTTTACCAAACGAATAATATAATCAATCCAAGGAATATTTTTAATTATAAATATTCTTTGAAACGAATCAAATAATTAAAACTCGTTCGAATTTTATTAAACTGTTCTCATCGATGACATCGAATTTGTTCACATTTTATTTTCATCTAAAAATATTATTCCCGTGTATTTCCTGGTATTTAACACTCACTAAATTTTATCCCAAACATGAAAATAATTATTAAAAAATAATTCAGTGTATGAATATTATTGAAAATTCCAATTCATTGTGATTTCCATTTTTGACACATTATCGTGTTCCCTTTGACATTCCTCGAGAAGGTGATTGAGATCGAATAATCCCTTAAAGGTATTTTTTTTAAAATATTTTTATATAATAAAGTACATTTTTTGATGAGTAATTTAATATTTATTTTTTTTTAGTGATGAGATCATCCTTCTTCGAGCTTTGCCTATTGATATTTCTCTCCCAGCAATAAAGAAAAAACAGAATAATTCTCAGCTGACATTCCAGTAAGTAGTTATCATTTTTTTTTATTTAATATTACATTTTCTATGTGAATATAAAAGATATTTTTCTAGTGGTTTTAATTTGTCAATTTAATTAATAAATTAAATCATTTCTTCTTTGAGGTGGAATATTTCTCTTATTAATTTAAATAGTGGCCTAAATCATGGGTGGCGATTCTGGAGGCAGAAAGGGCTCTTTGTGGTTTTTATATTGTACATTTTATATATACCAGTATATATACAGTATATAATTTTATATAAAGTATTAATATAAAAATCACTTTTGAAACATTCTATTATAATATATATACAGGGCCGCAGACAGACGGGCCCCGGGGCTACTTACTAATACGGCTGCCCCCCCCCCAAAAAAAAAAAAACTTAGTTTTTTTTTAGTATATAAAAGGCTATTGTGGCCTTCATGCCAACAATTTTTTACACAGTTTTTGAGACAACTTTTGAAATAGTTATGCCTAGCTTAAAATATTTATTTAAATAAAGTTATTTAAAATTTTTTCAAATTTCCTAACCAAAGAATTACAATAATTTATCGAGGCCAGATCCGGACAGAGAAATTCGGGGGAAATCTGGGAGGATGGAAAATTTTTTGAAAATTACCCACTGAAATCTGCTTTTTTAGCTATCCTGAGTCGTGAAAAGATCAAACTTGATTTGAGGTTAAAAGGCCCAGGCCCCCTGAAGAAAAAAATTTCAAGAAAATGATATTTTTTTTTAAGATTTGAGCTTAAAGGGCCCGGGCCCCTTGAGGAAAAAAATTTCAAGAAAATGATTTTTTTTTAATTGAAATTTTAAGATTTGAGCTTAAAGGGCCCGGCCCTTGAGGAAAAAAATTTCAGAAAATGATATTTTTTTGAATTGAAATTTTAAGATTTGAGCTTAAAGGGCCCAAGCCCCTTGAGGAAAAAAATTTCTAGAAATGATTTTTTTGAATTGAAATTTTAAGATTTGAGCTTAAAGGGCCCGGGCCCCCTGAGGAAAAAAAAATTTCAAAAAAATGATTTTTTTAAATTGAAATTTTAACCATGAAACTTAATTTTTATTAGAATTTTAAGGTGGGAGCGCAATGGGCCCGGGCCCGGTTTAATGACCACAGCATAAAAAAGCTTTGGAACTTCGTTTCTTATTATTGAAATTAATATTTTTTACACACTCTACCCAATATTTATATCACGTCCCTCTTTCAATTAAATATTTAATTATACTAGAACCCAAAATCAATTTCATTTTAAATATCGGATATCACTTTGTTAATTAATATAGCCACCAATTTATTTGTTATTTTTAATTAAATTATCCCAAAAAAATAGAATAACTTTTCAACTTTTATATATATTCGTTTCAGTTTTTTTTTTTTTTTTTACATATAATTCAAATTAAGATTAGTCTTCGAAAAGAGAAAAACACACTTCAATTATTATAATTAAATTTTTTAAATCAACATCTTTTTTCATGCATATATGTCATGATTGTAACTTATTTTATTTAAATATTTAATTTTCTCTAAATCCTTATTTATTTTCACATATAACAATAGAAATTAATGAATATAATGTTTAAAATTGATGAATGAATTAATTTACATTTTGTTTGATTGATGTGTATTTAATTTAATAATTAGGAATCTCTGAACATCTGGAAATCTTATTTCAAAGTTAATTTGTCTAATTGTTTTTAATAAATGTTGGCAAGCCTGGATCTAGGGTCCATATTTCTCATCCCGGACTGGTTTGCATACAGATAAAGCCCCGGGTCTTTCTCACTATCTCTCTTGCGGGTTTCGTGTGTTTTCTATTATCGGAGGATGAGGAAGAGATAATGTTGGTCGAGGGTCAAGGGTCATGGAACAGAAGGGCGCCATTTGCTCGACCGGAACCAAGATGCCTGGCGCCGGATTCACCGGACCCCAGGGAATGCTCCACTCCTTAAATCCTTTCTTCTTACAATATTGTCCGACAGCGATGCTTTTTCTTCAGTTCGTTTTTTTTTTCTATTTACTCAACAGAGTGAGCGAGAGAGGCGGAAGCCCTAGATGGTGAAATTGAAATTAATGTCTTTAAACTTTTTTTTCTTCTTTTCCCCAAATCTCACACCTTCGTTTTGTGTGTGAGACTCGTATTGCGTTCTAATTTTTCTATGAAATATCCTCTAGAATATAGAGAGCTCTTTTCATTTTATCAAGCCTTTCTGTCCGCTTTCAATTAGCAATTTTCTGCAGATCAGCGTTTTTTCCTCATCATTGATTGGGACTAATGAACAAAACACATCACAAATAGAATTTAAATTTCTCTCTCTCTTTCGCTATTAGTTCTCCAGCCAATTCTCAAATAATACTCTGAATTTCAATGAAATGAGGTCGGGCAGATTGCAAACTACCTATAATATGATAAATCTCAGTGTAAAATTTATGTTGAAATGTCTAGAAATTATCATCGTTCCTAATGTTCTTTCGCACTTTGAATTGCTTTAAAGCTCTTAAAAAAAACAACAACTATATATTACTTTCTCTTACACTCTATGAAATACATAGAGAGAAAGTATTGTTTTTAAATTAATTTATACTTGTAAATCCACCATACAAAGTTATTAATTAACTTTAAATGTTTTTTTTTTTACTTTCTCTTACCTCTATATATGTTAATACAAGCTATATAGAGAGTGAAAGCATTGGAGTCATGTCAAAAATTCGACGTCATGATTTTGATGGATATACACTTTTTGAGGTCCCCTGAATCCAAAAAAGTGGTTTTCGCGGCATGGTCTGTTTGTGTGTGTGTCTGTCTGTGAACAAAATATCTCAAGAACGAAAAGAGTTAGGGAGGTTGAAATTTTATATTTAAGTTAGGTACCCCCTGGGACGTGACACGAAGCTTTTGAACGAAATCGGCCAAAAAGTACTAGTACTTTTCTGATGCACTTTTTCAGATTTTCTCGATTTTCTCAAAATTCGCTTAAAGGATTTTGATTAAAATTCAAAAATCAATTCTTTTTTAGATGCTTTTTCAAATGCATATTCTCATTTTGCCATTGAAATCTTTTAAAGGCCAATTTATTCTTGTATTTTTTTTTTTTTAACATTCACACTTTTTTCTCATTCACACTCACATTCACACAGTCTTTTCGGCAACTTAGGCCATTTAAGACTTTAGACGATAACCGTTGTAATTAATATATAAATTAGGGGTTCAGGCATTTCTATTTAAGCCATCGGGTATCCAAATGACTTAAATAAAATCATCGGACTGCCTGGATCCGAACCCGCGACGTTTGGTATAGGAGGTAGGCGCGCTACTTACTACGCCAAACTCGGGGGCAATCTTGTATTTCATAGAAAAGAAAAGAGTGGAGAAATGGTTGCCATGGTAACAAAATATATATATTTGCCCATACTTATAAATTTTACATCTTGAAATTCGAATGTACCGTACTGTCGGAACCTAAATATATATCGACACAAAAAATCTGGTGTGACAAGAACAGTACACACCTTTCTCCTGCCGAAGGTAAGAGAAAGTTATGTGCTCTGTAACCAGTCACTCCAAATTTTTTATTAAAGTAAATTTTTGGAGCGTTTCCATTATTATTTTTTTTCCCCCAAAATAGTTGTTAGTTTTCATTGGTTCGTTTGTCAAAGAACCAAATTAACAGAATTTATTTAATCAAAATATTCGGGTTTATTTTTTTTCTTTTATTCTAGATTCAAATTATATTCTTTACTGATTATAGATTTTTAACTAATTTACTATTATCAATATTTTACCTTTTTAATTTATATTTTACGATAACTAAATCTCTATTTCTCTCTCTCTCTATTCATTTATTCTATTAATAATAATCTTTCCAAATTGCAATCTAAAATCCTTAATAACTCTTCCAATTGATTACTTTCTGATCCTTTTGCAAGTAAATTAAAAAGAATTAAAAATGATTTTCCTCTTTCGGATTTGAATTTGCCATTTAAAAGAGAAAATCCACAATTGTATTTTTCCTCTTTGATCATCTGTTTTATTAAGTTGCACTTGGTTTTCTTTTAAATAGGTTTTTCTTCTCTTTTCATAATACATATAGATATTTGATTGAAAATATTTGATTTGAAAAATATTTAATTAAAATTTAATCGAAGTCTCATCTCATTCCCATCAAAAATCAACTTAATGTTCATTATCTAGTAGTAGTGGATATTACTCATAAATTAGAGCAATTTTGACAAATAAGACCATTTCATTTCGTCCGTGTTAATATAATCATCATCACTAGAAAATTCGTTAATTATGATAAAACAGAATTCATCAAAATTATCATTAAAACAAGCTTTTGAATTACAGAAAATTATGAAAATCCAAATTAGATCTGATGTCAATAAATAGACCTATCATCGTTTTAACTGGATAAATAAGTCTATATAAATAATGGCATCACTCTTAATATATCAAACTTCAAATCCATCAGCCCTAATCTTCTTTCATTATTCTGTCAATTTAAAATTTTTTCTGAGTACAAGAAGATTTAACCTTTTTATATTTACACTCATCATTAATTTGGAATTTTTTTTTTTTTTACTTTTTTGGCCCCATCAGGACCGACCATTTCATTTCCTATTAGCATATGGGTTTCTAGGATTTGGTTCTCGATTTCAGATTTTTATAAAGTTTCATTCATTGAAATTTTTTGATTGGTCGTAGGTCGTTTTTAATTGCAATCGATCTGTTCTAAAGATCAATCATCAACAAATTAGTGTTCCTTTATGTAGTTAGTTCATTCCATATCAACTATTGCAACTCGAACCCTATCAAATTACAACTTAAGTGAATCGATCATCTGCATGTAGAAACCATAATAATGGATAATCAATAGTGCATGTTATTAGACCTTGGAATTAGTCTCAGTTGGCTTCACATATCGGTATAAGGAGAGATAAAAATGATTGATTGGGAATTATAAAGAAAGCTTATAGTCGTAAGAAATCCATAAAAATATTTTCCAAAAACTTTTTTGGTCCTTGTATATATATTCGATATATATCCCAAATTTTCTGCACCTTCTTATGTCTGTTTAATATTGAAATATTTTCACAGAGCTGTAGAACTTGAAATTTTCTTCTTTGAGTTTGATGAAGGCACATATTTTCCGTTTTGGCTAGTTTTTTGGGCCAAATTAATTCCTCTCGATATCTTTCCTTACCTTGTTTTAAATTAAATCGAAACTTCATAAAAAAAGATATTCATTTCCAACATTTCGCTTCGTTTAGCCTATAGGTACTTGTCCTATTTTTTTTTTTTTTTTTTTTTTAATAATTTTCTACGCTTTTCATGGATAGTTGTTAGTAAAGGCCAATTTTCTAGAAGTTTATTTTCGTTCCAATTTAAAAATATAAAAATTGCTAATTAAAATAATTAATGAACTCGAAATTTATTAACCAATTTATTTTGTAATATATTAGAGGAATAAAGTTAAAACAATTAATTAATTTATCCAAATTACATTTAGTTCGACTAAGTTGTAATTAGTTTTCAGCAATTTGTAGTTAATTTTGATGTTAAATAGTAATTAATTTTGGTCTGAATTTCTTAAATTTCATTCTAGGCTTGTTATTCCTCTGATTCAGAATCGCGTCAAAATAACTCTCAGAAAAATAAAAATTCATGTCCTTATACGAGGGCAGGTCAATAAATCCGTGACTGAATGAAGCACAGGTTTTTGGATAAAAAATTATTTTATTTTTCAACGTAGTCTCCTTTGAGCTCTATACACTTTGTCCAAGGTTTTTCCAAATTTTTTACACCTTCCAAAAAATAAGAATCGGGGCATCAAAATTGAGATGATTTCATCGTTGGAGTCAAATCTCTTTCCGCCAAGCCAATTTTCAGTTTTGGAAACAAGAAATAATCACTCGAGGCTAAATCCGGAGAATAGGGCGGATGAGGAAGAAATTCGTATCCCAATTCATGGATTTTTGCCATGGAGCACACGAAATTCACTTTTTTCCATTTTCTTCTCAAATCACGACGTAGTCTGCTATTAATGGATGTCAAACAAAAACTAAAAGACCCAGCTGGTTCAAATTTCGACAGGAGTCAGCTGATAGTTGCCTGCTTACAGGAGCAGTGTTACCATTTCAGTTAAGAGGCGGGAAATTCAAAAAGTCACGGACTTATTGACCTGCCTTCGTAGTATAAAGAAATGAGGCGGTCTTGATTGATTTGAATTTTTTAAATTGTTTTCTGTTTCTGGAAGTGATTCAATTAATTATTATTTTTAAGGACGCTTATATTTGTCGGCGGTATTTGTGAAATCACTTAATTCTCTAGCAAACTCTGCTAACAAGTAGTATCCTAATTAAGGAGAATGAAAATTTTAATCTCTTTTACTGGTAAACCACAACTCTCTTGAAGAAGACAGGCAGTGGGTTCAATTATTTTGAAAATGATGCAACATTTACTTTACTAAACAGATAATTATAGAAGCTCATCAAAAAAAAAATTTATTTTTTCATAATAGGCCAACAAATTCAATCTTTCATTATTATTCGAATATGCAAATGAGCTAAAGACAAGCGTTCTAATTAAAAAATTTCTTGTCTTTTTCCCCCTAACTTAAAAACACCCTCTTTTTTCCAACTCTGATGATTTATTATAGTAAATTTAAGTAAGGATCACTTAATTTAACCGATATTAAGGTCCAAGTTGATTAGAGAAGCTGCCAGCATTGTTCCCAAAGTGTCAAAGAGAGGAAAGTCAAGGCTTGGAAGTTGGAGGTTTTTGAAAAGTGTGTGCAAGGAAGGTGTGTTGGGATGGGTGGCAGTGCTTTATATACACCCCCCCCCCCCCCCACTACCATACGCCCGGGATTGATTTATGGCTCGTGAAATGAAGAAAGGGAAATGGCAAGGTAGCTCCAGGAAGGGAACAAGTAATCGTCTCTAGGGTAAGCTTTTGTACCGAAAATTAAGGTAATATATCTAACGATATTTTTTGAGAAAATTTTTTCCATACTCTGCTTTTTTGGGAATTGAAATTGGAATATTTTTGTTTAGAAAGTAAAATTATTTTAATATTCAGCATCATTCTATATACACGTATATAATGTATATTCAATATATGGACGGAAATAGGAAGGCATCATCCATATTTTGACATCCAGAAAAGTCATTTATAAAATTTGTTACAATTTGTGAATGAAGGAACGATTAATCAAAATCTAGAAAATTTAAACATCGTTTCTGATTTGAATGAAATTGAAATATAAGGATTTTATTACCTTAGAATGTGAAGCCGAGGAATAAAAAATGGCTCTCTTACCTGAAAAAAAGAAAAAAGAAAATTATTCCTCTTATTAGTTAAACTATTACGCAGGGGAACAGTGATTTTGTTGCTCGAGTATTTGAAGCTATTCCTGGGTAATTGGGTAGCGCTGATTCCAAAAATGCCATCAGTTTTGTCCCATCACGTCTAATTTTAGAGCTATGTAGAAAATAATATTTTAATAGAAAATGTGCTCTTATTTTGAATTACCTGGATTTTTTGAAGCCACCACCCCTTAAAAATATAATACATATAAATTATAAGTTTCAGCTCAATCGGAGTTCATTTAGAAGTGCCGCAAACAGCTCAAAGTTTAGAAAAATCGAATTTTTTAAGTTTTTTTTTTCTTACTTTTGACACCCCTAATACAATTTTTCTGATCCTTGAATGTAAAAAACATATTTGTATGATATTCTATAGTTCTTTAGCTTTCCAAAAATTACTCATCCGTGAAAATCTGTAAATAACTTTTAGGCTCTATGCTCTCTCTCCGACAGTAGAGCTCATAGGAATAAACATAATTATTTAGATATATTTAACTATTTTGTTTTTAATTTCGTAATTACTTAACAGATTTTCACTGCATATTTCTAAGGGGTGTCGCCTTAAAAAAGGGTAATTCCAGATAATCCAGGTAATTCAAAATTAGAGCACATTTTCTATTAAAATTTTATTTTCTCTATAGCTCTAAAATTAGCTATGATGGGGCAAAACATTTTTGGAATCAGTGCTACCCAAATACTCAGGAATAGTTTCAAATACCCCCCCCCCCCCCCAACAAAAAAAGGTCTTTTTTGTTCCACTGTGTTATAGAACTAATTTTTTTTTTTTTTTTTGCCATTTAGGTTATAATCTAATACATTGTAGTTAATTTCTTTTTGGACTGGAGTAGTTCATTTATCGATACTTCTTCAAGCCGATGTTTTGGTCATCTTTTCGACCATCCTCAAGGTTACAAAGTATAAAGAAAAATTTTAAAATTCGAAGAGCAAAACAATCATGCTATAATTTTTCATGCCATTCACAAGTTTCTGTCGCTGTTGCCGTTCCATTTAAATTTAAAGACTCTTTATTCATGCAAAATTAGATTAATTGAAAATTTTCAATTAAAAAAAAAAAAATCATAAATCTTTTATTAACTGATAAACTTTTCTCTATTAAAGAAAAAAATTCCTTTTAGTAATATTATTTATTTTTATGGTATTTTTTTTTTATTTAGCGACCGAGTTTTTTTCTAGTATTTAAATAACAAAATTTGAATAATTCTGCAATCTCATATTAAATGTTTTTGTTTCCTTTTTTTTCACTTGCCCGGGGGGATTCTCCATTCATTATTATTATACGTACGCTATACATATTTACGCTTTTATCTCTAATTCTCTCACCCTGTATATATTTACTATTTACACAATTTATACGAGTAGTATTAAATAAATAATTAAAAAATAGTAATCATAGTAAAATAATTTATTAACCACAATATAAGGTATTTACAATATAATAATATATAAAATAAATCTGGTGTGACTGACCGCGCAGCTCACAAGCATCGATATTCGAAATGCTGCCAGATTTTTCAGTATCGAGTTTTATTTAATTTACGATTGTAGAATAAAAGAGATGTATATAAAATTTACGATCAATCATAGAGACTAGCCAAAGCACAGTGATAGAGTATCCGCCTCTTGTGCTAGAGGTCAAAGTTTCGCAACCCGTCTCAGGCGATAAAAATTTATTTCAATTTAATTATCCACAAATAAATTGAAATAATTAATGAAGAAAGATAGGTGTGTAGAATTCAGGATCACAGAAATTACGTGGAATGCACATTTGGGGCTGTACTTTTATTCTCTAACCGTTATTTATGATATCTGATATGATGTTAGCCAAAAAGTGTTTGAAATATTTTATTGGCCCAAGGGGCTTGGAGTAGTTGGTAGCGTGCCTACCTTCTATACCGAACGTCTCGGGTTCGGACCCCAGGCAGTCCGATAATTTTATTTAAGGCATTTGGATACCAAATGACTTAAATAAAAATGCCTGCACTCCCCAATTGATATATTAAACATACTGATTATCGTAAAAAGTCTTAAATGGCCTCAGTTGCCGAAAAGACTGTGTGAATGTGAGTGTGAATGAGAAAAAAGTGTGAATGTTTTAAAAAAAAAATATTTTATTGTAATAATAAATACAAGATAATTAAATGATAAATTAACTAAAAAATTAATACCGGTTAATTAAATATAAAATTAATAATTTTTTTTTGTACTTACAAAAATAATTTAGAAGATTTAAAAAATATCTCGTGTACAGACAAAAAATGTGTTTGGAGTGCACCACATAAATCAGCTCTTAAAAAAATACGATATGAGAGGCCTTTGCTCGAGCACAATTGATTTGGAGAAAAACAAGAAAAAGATAGAGGCAAAAATTAAAAAGAAGGCTTCTAAATCTGATAGATTGATTCTTCTACAATAAAATTATTTATAATTTTTACTATACTGTCTTTTTTTTTGGAAAAGAATGAAATCGAACTGTTTCATGCTTAGATGCATGACTTTTACCATAAACACAAAGTAGATACACATTGCTTTTATTTTTATAAGGAGAAAATTTCATATTTGTGAATATATTAGTGTATGTATGTATTATTTATTAATCTAACAATAATGTTTACTCGTGGGTTATAACTTTTTTTTTTAAATAATACAATTATTATCAGATGTTTAAATGTTCTTGTCCCTTATATCACGTTAAACGTATGACGTATTATCCTACAATCGCTAGTTCGACTTTAAGCCACCAGGTAGCGTATTGAAATGCTAAATTTCCCAATACATATTTACGCTTTTATCTCTAATTCTCTCACCCTGTATATATTTACTATTTACACAATTTATACGAGTAGTATTAAATAAAATAATTAAAAAATAGTGATCATAGTAAAATAATTTATTAACCACAATATAAGGTATTTATAAATATAATAATATATAAAATAAATCTGGTGTGACTGACCGCGCAGCTCACAAGCATCGTTATTCGAAATGCTGAGATTTTTCAGTATCGAGTTTTATTTAATTTATGATTGTAGAATAAAGAGAGATGTATATAAAATTTACGATCAATCATAGAGACTAGCCATAGCACAGTGATAGAGTATCCGCCTCTTGTGCTAGAGGTCAAAGTTTCGCATCCTGTCTCAGGCGATAAAAATTTATTTCAATTTAATTATCCACAAATAAATTGAAATAATTAATGAAGAAAATAGCTGTGTAGAATTCAATCACAGAAATTATGTGGAATGCAGCCTGGTAGGAAGCCTCTATTATTAAATCAAACTCCTTTATTACAAAAGCTTTCGATCAATTTTATTGTGCCATCTTCATTTGTATAATAGTTTTTTTTTAGAAAATAGAGTTGTATATCTACTGGCTTATGAGCAGACGAATTAACGACTCTCTTATCGAAAAAACTCATTTACAACTGAAGCTGGTACAATAAAATTGGACGAAACGTTTTGTAATAAAGGAGTTTGATTTAATGCCTGACTGCATTCCTCTTTATTTCTGTGATGAAATTGAAATAAATAGACACTCACACGGTGTCTAAATGGCCTTCAATGCCGAAAAATACCTTAAATAAATTAAAAAAGTCATTAATATTTAATTATTTCAGATGATTATTATATTTTAAACTCTAAATGGCCGAAAGAGTAAATAAAAAAAAAAAACTTGGGTTTTATTAAATTATCGGAAACTAAATATCTCGTTACATAAAAATCTGATGTGACATCAAATCATCCAACTTTTTAGTAAGTTGGGATCTGTGCTGTTAGTCATGCCATATTTTTTTAAATTCTTAAGCTTTACTTTTTTAATAAGAAGATGAAAGGAGAATTCAAACAAAGTTAATTAGATCCTTTCTTTTAATTGTGATCTCTCTCTTTTTTATTCTACTCTACTGATATGATGTTCCTTTATCACTAAAAAAAAGAGCTTTCATTTCCTCTTTCAAATTAATAAAAAGCGCAAGAATAGAAATTTCAATTAATACAAACCCCTGAGATATTAGGAATAATATTATTAAGAGAACTTAATTAAAAACAAATAACGGCAAAAATTAATTAACAATAATCAAATAAAAAAGGAAAACAACAACAACAACAACAGGAACGAAATTAAAAATTAATTTCTAATTGAGAAATGAAATAGCCATATTTCGAATTATAAATTTTATAATGAGATGTAAGGGTTAAAAATCAATGATCGTATTGTTAATTTGTAGCGTGCATAAAAGAATTAATTATTGGGGTCATTTAAGTTTTTCATATTCAGTCTAGGAGGGTATTGAAATCGGGTTTTAAGTAATTGATACTTTAACTTTGAGTATGGGTCGCGTATTAATTATTTTTTTTTTTTAAATAAAAACAAAAAAACTTGTAAAATTCATAAGTTTACCTGATAAATATTTATTAATTATATTGGTTGTGTTCTTTTCTTTTATTATCTGTCAAGAACAAACTTAACTCTTTGTCTGCTATTATATAGTCTACTAATAATGAACAAGATTTCAAAGCATCCGATTTTCTCAAATCTACCCAATTAGTGTGATTCAAATACATGAAATAATTTTTCCATAATAAAGTCGATTTTAATGATTTTATTTTAATTGAAAAGGGCCAGGAGCTCTAACTTATTCTTTAGGGAAAAAAGGATTAATGAGAAAGTGATCCTATTAATTTTGTTACATACTGTATGATAAATTGGCCATTATTCGATTATCAAGAGACACTCAGATGATGCTTAGAAAGATAAAAGGAGTTGAAAAATAAATTTTATTCATAAAATTGTCTCTGTTCTGAAATATCTCTTGTTAGACGAAGATCTTTTCTAAATAGCCTACTATTTAGTTAAATTAATGATTTTTTTTTGTTTCTACTCGGATACATTCACAAACTTTTGTAAATTGTCATATTTTGATTTAGAACACTGTTGCTCTTCTATAGAAATTACCATGGTCGTTGCTTCAGTCTAACTTAACTCCGTTATTCCTCCAAATACGTCGTTTGATTGACATGTATCTTCTCGTCATTCCTTTGTAGTAAAATTTGTGCCTAGTAAGCTATAACTAGTCAATATCATCCCTACATTATTTCCATAACCTCTCCCTCCCCTCCCCTGTGGCTGAGAGGTTAGAGATGTTGACAAATGTCAATATTGATAATCTTAAAGTCAAGAGGTGCGGGTTCGGATCTCAGACAGGCCGATAATTTTATTTAAATCCTATACCGAAAAAGCTAAAAAAAAAAAGATAAGATCCCGCGATTGGAACAATCTTCCCAGTCATTATTTTTCGAAAAGGTTACATTCACTATGCACTATCAAACTTCCTAATCATCCAAATCTAATCTCAAAACCATCTGCTTAACTACACCATCTTCACCAACTTCTCCTATTCTTCAAGGTTTATCTTGTATGTGACGACTGACTGGTCATTCATCCAGTTTCCAATAAATTATATTGATACAATACTCACGAAAACGAAATATTGCACTATGACAAGCCAAGACACAACCCAGTCATTGCCATAGAATGTAAACATATTCATACCTTTGGACATTTGTAGCATATTTTTTAAATGGTGTAAACTCTAAAACTTTAAATATGTACAACTCAGTGCATATATCAGTACTATATATAAAGTGCTAGCCACTCACTTCCTGTGTGTAGTGTGTATGTGCCTGTCAGGGCGCTGATTAGTAAGAATAAAAGGAAGTGGAGTTAGAGGGGGTTAGGGAAATTAAAAAATTTCCAAACAGGGAAGAATAAATTTGATGCATTTGCTCGCCGAAGGCGAGCAAGGGGGTCCAGGGGGCGTAGCCCTCTGGCAAGTGGTAAATAAAGCCTGTTTTTGGTGGGCTTTACCACTTGTATTATAAATATTGGCAGTATCATTAAAATTCTCAACGCCATTGAGTTAGGCATCCCACATGACACCCGCACACTATTGCCTCACACAAACTCAGCATTAGCGGTGCGTATGTCGTTTGGGATGTCTAGCTCAAGGGAGTTAAGAATTTTTTGATAGTGCCAATATATATATGCACTGAGTGGTACACACTTTAATTTATTTGATTCGATTTCGTTTTCATATACTCTTTCAGAAATATCTTTTCAGCCAGCTTCTCTTTTTACTTTGTTGTAATTCTTTTAAAAATGAATTCCAAACTATAAACCCCAATTTGACAGCTTGAATTAGTGAATTCACTTTTTCATTGCTTCAATTTATTTCTATTTGAATGGCCGTGGCTTTTTAGATGAATTGCTGAATGCTCTTTTCCAGAAATTCTAAAATACTACTGAAAAGTCTTGTCTTAGCAAAAAAAATTAACTTTATTTTACCTTTGATAAAATCTAAATGGCCAACTCACTAATGAACTTTTTGATTAATTGCTACTGACATTCTCTATAGCTGATCAAATGCTCATTAATTTCTAATGAGATTTAGTAATTTGAGGAGCTATGGAACAATTATCCGAAAAATCCATTAGTAAGTTGGATTTTTGTATTCCCTACCGGAAGAGTTTTTACACCGTCCATAGACATATTTCATGATTTCGTACTCTAAAACTGTCTTGTATAACACAATTTATTATAAAAATTTTATCACATTTACGAATGGTCTATTTTTTACTGTCTTCCTTGCAAAGGACAAATTCGCTATTTCTACATCATAAAAAAAATAAACAAGAATCTATTCATTTATTGACAGGTGTCAATGCGGAAGTTTTTATTAAAGAAATGGAAATTGCAATGAAATAAATTCAACTGCATTTCCAGTTTCATCTTGGTTTATTTTTAGCTAGTCTCTATAGAGCTACGTGAAAGTAATAAAGCAAATAATGAAGAGATGGTAGAGGAAATTTGAATTAAAACATAAATATTATTATTTTAATTTAATCGTCCGGATGGCCGGCAATTTAAGGAAATAATTTCCAGTTTTAATATCCGTCGTTTTGGATTATTTTCCCAACGATTGGCAATTCGCTCTCTCTCTCAGGAAGTAAAAGATGCCACTGGCCAGGCGTAGGGCATTAGCTTATTGATCAACTTGTATCGTTTCATTTCGCTTGTAAAAACTTTTTTTTCTCCCTTCCCATCAACTTTCATAAATTTCCAAGAACAAATTTAATTAAAATATAATAAGTAAGAGCTAATTGCGTATTTTTAAAAAATAATCTTTCTTATACATTGAGATAATAATTATTATATTTTAAATATACTTTATTAAATCTTGGGTAAGCTTATTATATATATAAAAAAAAAAACATTTAATTAAAGGAGGAAGAAAGCTTCTATCAAACATAAGCCTTTTCTTTTTTCACTTTCACTTTGCAAAGATTTATTCAAGGTGCTTCTCTTTAGTCAGGTTAGAATTTAATTTAATTTGAGCGAGAAACGCTAAATTTAAATCAAAAGCGAAATAATTTTAGAATCATCTGGAATTTAATTAAAAATAATATCTCTACACTATTTGAGGGGGAAACTTTACCAAACTAACGCTTAAATACTTTCTCTCTATATATTTCATATATAGGTTAAGAGAAAGTAAAAAGAATGTAGTTGAAGTGGAATTCCATTAAGAGTTTTGGTTTTATTATTCGCTTTTATCATAAGCATTTAAGAGCATATATATCAGCTTATCCAAGAGAAAATCAGACCTTAGAAGCTCTTTTAATATATTTATTTTTTATTAAAATAAGTAAATAAATACTTTAAAAAAAATTATATCAATAGAGTATTCAAATAGTGCTCTAATTAGGTTTCTGTCGTATCCTATCCGAATTTTGTTGTTTCGTTTTTGAGTTTTTTTTTTATTAGTCTACTTGTAAAAATTCGATGTCGAGGTTTTGATGGAAATACACGGTTTGAGGCACGCAACACGAAGCTTTTGAATAAATTTGAAAAGAGTTCTAGTACTTTACTGATGTATGATGGCTGATGTACTTTTTCAGTTTTTCCAATTTTCTCAAAATTGACTCTAACGATTAAATTTCATAAATCATAATTGAGAACGTTGTTAATAATTAAGATAATTATCAGGCCAATTTATTTGGATCGACCTCCCACTATTATTCAACATTTCGGAGTAATAACGACTCCTTCTTCAGGAGCAAACCATTGCTGCCTGCGTTGCTTTTCAGTCGCACCTCCACAATGTATAATATTGAGGATATCGAGGTAAATTTAATTATTATCCTTTCTAAAAAATTATATGAGGATATCTAAATAAATTTCTAATGATTACCCCAATTTAATTATTTACAAACTTCTTTCTCAATCATATTATTCCTCAATTCCAATCAATTATTTTTATTAAAATATATACATAGTCTACATAACAAACCAAACTTACATAAACCCTAACTTACAAACGGAAAATTTTTTTTTATGATTGCATTCTGGGAGGAGGCATTTTATGGGCACCCCTTGCGATGGATATCCCTTTTGAGAACCTGAATCCAAAAAAGGGTTTGGACGGGCGCGTGTGTGTTTAATGTAAAGCATGAAGGAATTGAGCTAGGAGTTGAATTGTTATATTTAAGTTAGACACCCCCTGGGCGGAAAAAGGCCTTTGATCAAAATGGCCAAAAGAAGACTTTACGAGTAGTTTTTAGTTTTTTCAATTTTCCAAAATTTGCTCCAAGAATTTGTTTAAAATTCAAAATCGATACTTTTTTGAGCCTTTAAAAGTATATTCTCATTTTCCCAACAAACTTTTGAGACCTTTACCTTGATTCCCCCTTCTTCCAGCGCCGCCACAAGATAGAAAAGACTAAATTTTTTTATACATGGAAGTTCTCACAATGTTTATTTCCTCTAAAATTTCAGCACACATGAAATTTTTATTAACTCAATATTTTAATTCTAATATTCAAAACAAAAAAATGTTCTTTAAAATAGATTAGATCTACTTTTTGAATGCCTCGCTCGGATATAATTAAATTTAAAATTACTTTTATAATTAAAGTTTGAATTTCTTTTGTGTTCAATCATATTCCCAGCTGAATCCGATAAAATTAAAGGATATTTATAATAAGGTCAGTAAGTTGGATCGAGTGAGAGAGTAGATAATAAAAAAAATCCTAGAAAAAAAAGGAGAGGAGAAAAAAAGAGTAAGTAGGAGACTGTTTAATAGAATAGAATAAAAAAAAGGCGTCTGAGAAAAGAAACGATTGGCAATTTCCGGGTGCTCCCAGGTCAGCAGCAATTTTCCGGGCAATCTCTGGATAGCAATCCATGCATATTGGCTTTCGAGTCTCGCACGTTGGTCTGACGATCCCATCTCTTTGTCTTTATTCAAAGCTTTCTAGCGCTTGTTCTTTCCTAACCCTCTCTCTGGCCCCGATGTTGATGTTGATGTCGTCTCCGGGAAAAAAAATAAAAAAAGAAGCTGCAATTTGTTTTTCATTTTTCGGAACACACCTTCCATAGTAACTAGCTAGCTATAACCCGGCTCCTTTCTCTGCCTCTGTCTGGTCCATGACCTGAATTTCGTTGTTCGCCCAGGCTTATTTTTATTTATAAAAATAAAAATAAAATATATCTCGACACGAAGAAAACTTCTTTTTATTTTTTCTTTCTTTTCATTTTTTTATTTCTCTCTCTCTTGTTCGCTTTAATGTTTAAAATAAAAAAAAATCCTTTAATAAGTAAACCCCGTCTATATGTTCCAGGTAATTCAGATTATATAAAAATAATTTATGAAATAAAAATTATCAAAGTATATTTGAATATTTTTTTTTTAATTATAATATATGATTTTAATAAAATCTCATTTAAATTAAATTAAAAAATTTTCGAGGTCTATTTATTTGAATTAGATATTGATATTCAATAAATATCTGAAGATGGACTCTATAATCGTCGGTCCAGTTAAAGACTGGTCTAACTCAAAAAATGCAATTTTGAGTTTTTTGCACAAATTATCTTCAAATTACCTCTACTATCTTTGTGCAAATCCCTTTCTTAAACAACTTTCTGAATCACCTCTAAATTGATCGCGGGTGAAATGAGCCATCTTGGATTTGTAGACTGGGGGGCCGTGCAAGAGTGAATCATCTCTATAAAAAAACCTGAAATATTTCGGTGCAAGAAAGGGTCATCTTGGAGATTTTTCCCATAAATGACTGAAAAATAATAATAATGGTATTGAGAGTGGGGAAAACCTTTGGAAAATTATAGAAGAATTCTTTGTTGGTGTTGATTCGTGCAAAATTTCAGCAATCGGATAACGTAGGCAACGGTTTTATACGGAAAGGAAAAGCAGAAACGTTAATCGACTCTCCTGAAAAATCGCTTTTTTTTAGTTAGACCGGTTTTGTACTGAACCGACGATATGAAATCATAGTTTTTCAACAAATTTTACTTTCTCTTACCCTATATATGAAATATATAGAGAGAAAGTATTGTTTTTCGTCCAGATGTCTTCGCTTTCATCAACTTCGGCTTTATTTGAACCCTTATTTATCCAATAAACAGCTCAAGCAGAAAGCATAGAAAACCTTCGAGAATTGGATGATTACTTCTTTATTATTTAGCATAATAATTATAAAAAATCAGGTGTGACTGGTCAAACAGCCCATAACTTTTTCTTACCTTCGGTTGCAAGTTGTATTCTGCGCTTGTTATACTATCTAGATTTTTTTGTTTCGACAAATATTTAGTTTACATTAAAAATCGAGATGCAAAATTTTTAAACATGGTAAAATACTTATATTTTGTTACCATGGCAACTATTCACCTATCTTTTCGATGAAGTAAAATAGTAAAATGTGCTTCAAACAATTTTGAGAACAAAATGAGAATATTCATTTTATCAAAAAAATAATTGATTTTTAATTTTTAATAAAAATCGTAAGTTAATCTACGATCTTCCGTCAAGTCATATTTATCGTTTTCTTGAATCTTTTTGGTACCCCTTCCTAGACCGCTATGAGTGAATGTATTTTATTTTGCAAGTAAACAAATTCTAATTCTTCTTGTTATGCCAAATAAATCGATTTTATTACTCCAACTTTGAGACGTTTAGGCCACAACTGTGGGCCTTCATCAGCCACGTCTAAGACTTGTTATTAATAATAAATATTAACGGCAATAACAATAGGTATGCAATTATTTGTCACCAGTTTATATAGTAATTACATACCTTTTGTGATTGCTGCTAATTTGTATTATTTATAACAATTCTTTGATAAGCAATGGGGGGGGGGGGGAAGGGGTGATGAAAGCCTGTAGTCGCCAGTCCGGCCGAAACGTCCCCAAGCTACTTAACAAGACGTTTCAAATTTAATTAATTTCATATTATTAATTCAAAATTTTAAGATATAATTTTGGTTTTAATAAAATTAGTTTATGGGCCAAATTCAATTTTTCATGTCGTCTCATTGTTTGTTATTTCGCGCCCTATTAGGGCATATGCCTCTTATTTGATACTCTTTTTTAATAATTTGATGACGTCTCGTCATTTCCAATAAAATATCTAATTTCATTTCTAATAGACTTGTTATCCCTTTTATATCCATTGATTGAGATATGGTCAGCTTTTCGATAAAAAAAAAAAATAAATAAAAAAAAAAAAAATCGATCCATATTGAAGTTCTCAGCAAATATTAGGGGAGAAAAAAAAAGTCTTGTCGGAGAGATAGGAACGAGTTATAATGAATAATGATGTCAGAACATAAAGAGCCTGGACCAGGAGACATGATGGATGAAAGAAGCATAAAAAAAAAACTCCGGATAATTTTATTTACATTGCTCTTTGTCAAATGAAACGATAATTATGAATGCGCAAAATGTCAACTTGATTGTATACTCACAAATTGATTTTTTTTTTTATTTTTTATTAATCAATCAATTTTCAATTAATTATTTTTTGTACATAATGCATATGTATATATTTCAGTGTTATACAAATTCATCATACCAATACTGATTTAACTAAGTACAAGCCATTATTTAATTAAAACACCATTATATTTATATTGGATTGTGATAATAAATTATCCCCTCTCCCCCCCCCCTCTTTCTCTCTCCCGCGTTTATACATATACTTATGATTCTGTTAGTCAACGCTTTGTCAAGGAATTAAAGCGGAATTAATTAATTAAATGAATCTCTCTTCATACTTTAAATAATAATTCAATTCATATTTAAATATCTTCAAAACTGAATAAATACATTTCTATAATTATTTTGAAATACATGTATTATACGAGAGTTTTGAATTATATAATAAAATAAAATTCGGAGAGAAGTTGCTGTTGGTGTTAGAAATTAGAAGGAGCAAGTACAGATACAGCAAAAACAAATTCTTAGGATGCGAATTGCTGAAGAAGACGTTTCGGAAGAAGTTTTTTGCCCATCTTCAATCCTTAAGGGCTTACAGTATGTATATGTTAAATACAAATTCATAATTCTTATTGCACAAAGGTCCGTGCTCATGTATATTTTTTCTTTTATAAAAGGGTGAGTGTTTAATGTATTCTCACTTTTCATATGTACTTTGATTTTTTTTGTATTCATGTTTATTTCTTATTTTGTTTTACACATATACCAGTTTCTTTTGTAAATTGTCTTTTGATATGCATCTGTAGTCCTTTAACTTTATACATCAGGCAGTCCGATGATTTTATTTAAGCCATTTGGTATCCAATAGAAATGCCTGGACCACCATTAGATATTATCCTATATAACGGTTATCGTAAAGTCTTATATGGCCTAAGTTGCCGAAAAGACTGTGTGAGTATGAGTGTGAATGAGAAAAAGTGTGAATGTTTAAAAAAAAAATAAAAAATAAAAAAAAACTTTATACGTCATTTTATTTATGAATATGTTTTGTAGTCTTTTTAAGGGGAATGGTCCTGGAACCGATCCTAATATATTAAAAAAAAAAAAAAAAAAAACACTCGCACCTTTATAAAAGAAAAAAAAATATTCACCCATTAAGAATTATTACAATTTAATGCCTTAAATATATAAGCTCTTAAGCACTGAAGATGGACAAATAAATTCCGTCCGAAACGTCTTCATCGGCATTTGGCGTCCAGACTTGTGCTGTACTTGCTCTTCCTAACATCAAATAAAATATTAGTAGAGCACCGCAAAAAGACGAAAATATTTCAATCTATGTATATAAACGTGGAAGAGATCTTTTTTGAACCTGTCATTAATTTTTTCTCATTCCAACAATTTATTATCGATTTTGAAGTCTACTTCTGTTATCATATTCTAAAATAATACGATATAATATTTCGATCATATAGAAGTTATTTGGGGATAAAGAGGAAAAAAAGAAGTTAGGGCGTTATGAATAAGTTATTGGGAAAGAAGACGGTAGAATTTTTATTATTATAGTAAAAATTTCCCTACAACTTGTTTTATTCACTCTGTAAAATCAATTGTAATAGAATTTTTGTCTCTAGAAAGTATAAAAAATTCCCCCCTTCCACCCGTTGATTTGGGAAGGTCCATCAGTTTATCCCTAGGGTGCGGAGGCCGATTAACGGCACCGGAAGCCCTTCTTTCTCCCTTCAGTGTGAATCCCTCTGGTCCTTCGTTCTCTCCCTTTTGTTCCTTCTCTATCCATTCACAGCATGAGGGTGGCGGCTGTTTTTCCCTGACACCCCCTGAAAATATGTGTTGCGCTACCACTCAATTTGCTCATATATTTTGGCTCGATAAAAATACGAAGGGTGCGAATTATCAAACAAAGCATTTTTTTTTAGGCTAAATTTAATATTATCTCTCTTTATTATTTTTTTTTATATAATTAGAGGGGATTTTTTTTTAATGAAAATAAAATTATCATTATTTTACTACCGGGATCCACGTTGATTTACTCCAGGTAATTTCGTGTACGCAGACCTCTACTCCAAACCCAACCGACCTCTAATCCTGAAATGTTGTAGATATAATTGTCTTTTTCATCTAAATTCTCAATATTCATCATCCAAATTGTCAATATTCGTTAGTGCATACGACATGTTTCTTTTAATAAGTAATTCAAAGGAAACTTGGCATATTTTTTTAATATAATATTAAATTGCAATAATATTCAAAGCTCCTGCAAATAATCTAAATAAAAGTCGTAGCCCTACTTTGAACCTCAATGCCAAAATTCGGCTGAATTTCGGAAAAGTGACCCCTAGAAACAACCGTGTGGAACCTCCCCGATAATCATCGATATTAATCAAATTAAATATTGTGCAATCAACCCTAAGCTGAAAAGGGAAATTACACAAACATAGGGCCTATATTTTAAAAGATTAAATTGCTTTTTAATTAATATTTAAAAATTAATTAAAAAAACAAGATAAACAGTCAAAATTTTATTTCATTTGATAATATAATTATAAAAATAAACAATACACCATGTCGTGCCATTGCTTTATTGGAAAACATTTGGAAATAATATGATCTTTTGGAAAACCATCAATCATTACACCCCAACTCATCGAAAATTTCCCCCGATATGAATAAACATGTCCGATTATATAATCGGCAAAAGAGTAGATCATCATATCAGGTTATATACGCATTCTATATTCGTATAACCGATAATCGCATTTCGTTTATAACTTTCCGCAAAGTAAATGTACAGTAATATCTATTTAAAATTTTTCAAAAAAAATTTTTTTTAATCGAATTATTATAGTAATAAAAGGTTTTTAACATGGAAAATGGCTTATCAAAAGGACATAAAATGGGGTAGATTAGGAGCTAGATGCTTTTAGCTTTCTATCAAAGCTCATATCTCCCCTGTAATCACTTCCGTCATATTGTCCATATATGGCCAATATATTCATTATTAGAGGACCATTTAGTAGCAAAAAATAATTCAATTTGTTCAGATGTTGAAATTATTAAATTTTAAAGTAATCCCATTTAATATTTAGAGCCTTTTAAAAATTGGGAAGGGGATGTAGTCAGACTATTCAAGTAATAAATCCAAATGGAAGCCTAATGCGCTATTATTGTTTTATACCCTTAATGGCCAATTTCTACTTTTCTTCTTTAATAATTAAAAGTGAAATAATACAATTTTATGTCCGTGGAAAAACAATTATTGTAGTATTAATAATGTACAGCATTTTTGAAATTTTTAATAACTTAGGGCCGGTTGCTTCAATTCTAGTCAGCTATCTAACATCCAACAGATAGCAAATCATCGATATAGTAAACAATAACACGCTTAACCCTCGAGTTTAAAAAAAATTAGTTTTTTCCACATATAATAAGATATGAGTTTTATTGCCAATTTTATTTATTTTTATTATAAATCAATTTTTTTGACATAAAAATGTTTATTTTTCTATTAATATGGTCAATTTTTGTAGCTCAATTATAATCGAAAAATAAAATTTTTCTTCTCTTTGGAATCTCCTCATATTATAGACCCTATTATATTTTATTATTTTTATTTCTATATTGGATATTTTTAAGATTTTATTTTTTATAAAAAAACAAGACGTTAAAATGAAATGGGCACACGCGCCTAGTCAAGGAAGAAATGGGTGATTATTTTATTTTTTGTTCCCAAATAGGTCTTAATTTATTTATTTTTTTTTATTTGAAAACTGATATTCACCAAAATGTTGGTATTTTTGACGATCTAAAAATTTAAATTTGTTTGTCAGTTTGCCTGAGCATGGCTGTCGTCTATTCTGTTGCCATGCCCCCTAGTCTGAAATTTACTTCTATTCATTTTAAAAATGAACCGAAAGGAGTATTTATTTATACTATCAAAACAAGATATATATGGAAATAGAGGAAAATTTATGAAAACAAAAAGAACAATTGGAAACAGATGTTTAAATCTCAAAACAGAGAATAATCTAATGTTTAGTAGATATTTTGTTATCGGGAAAATTACAATAAAGGCGAAAGGAATCTTTATTTGTCAAGTTTTTATGAATATTTCATGAGGAGTTTGTAATATTACAAAATTTCTAGAAGAAATGACCTAAATTTTAGTGATTTGTTGCCCTTGAACGTGGCTCAGAGATAAAGAAAATTTATATCAATTTAATTGGCCTCCAATCAATTGAAAAAAAATTGGGTAGGACTCTAAATGGCCCTCCAAAAACCTTAAACAAAACAAAAAATAAATAAAATAATTAGTTAAATAATTTTCGAGTTCTTGAATACTTCGATTCGGACTTGATTAGTCATAGATACTGTATATTTAACTAATGTGTGAATATGTTTATTTGATGGTGGGCCAAGCGCCCTATGGTCCCGAGAATCGAACCCAGGATCTCCAGCCTTGCCTGTGGCCTGATGCAAGTGTAGAACACCGATGCCCCGGAAGAGATTCTGGGTTCAATTCCCGGGGACGATGGAACATTTGCCACCCCAATAAATAAACATTCACATTTTTAAAATAAAATAATTATATTTTTTTGAATTTTTTCTTTTTCAAGTGTTTGCGCTCTTTTTTTTTGTTATTCCTCAATCCCGGTGGAGATTTGCGCCACACAGGTTAAAAAACGCAGTCCCATAAGATAAGGGATATATTTATATTTTATAAATAAAAACAATATAAAAAATTGTGCTTTAGATATTTAATTTGATTTGAGTTTTAATATTTTTGTTTCGTTTTTTATTGAAACAAACTCTCAACTTGCTTGCTTGACTATGCATATATTGCAATATATGCATATAGATAGGATTAATTCTTGGTCATCCTAATAGACATGGACTAAAATAATATTTGCAATGTGATTTAACAGTCTCTTTCAAAATGTTATAAAGCTTCAACCCATTAAAATAATATTTACAATCAGAAAGTTGCTTTTATACTAATAATTTGTTTAAAGATTTAAATGAAAAGAAGACAATTAGATATATGTTTTAATAAATTTCCCTTTATCTTGAGAGGCAAGTTAATTATTTAAACTACTATCTTAATTAGAAATAAGTTAGATGTTAGATAAATTGGAGTTAGGATGCTATGATGATATGCAAATGGGGCTGGTTGTTCATTTTGTAGACAAGGCGATATCACACCCAAGACGGAGAAGATTCAAAGCACCTTTCCTCCACACAAACCCCTTTTCTAAGGTAGATTATTGAATTCTACTCCGTCTTGTTAACTGTCTAAATTCAGGACAGAAACTATTTAACATGAAATCATAGCATTAGTGGGTATAGAGGAAAGGGAGATAGTTTTAAAACAGTCAATCAAGTAAATGCTTTCATCTTCTCATTAAAAGGAGAAAAGCATTTAAAGGGTGATATTTTAATTATAAATATTTAGAAAATCGGATTTTTATAAATTCTATTCTTTATTATAATTTTTACTTTCTCTTACCTTATATATGAAATATATAGAAAGAGAAAGTGTTGCGTATCATGTCAAAAATTCGATGTCGAGATTTTGATGGATATTCATGTTTTGAGGCCCACTGACAAGGGGAATGTCGGCCTTCTCCACACCGATTTGAATCGGTTTATTTTTGTATAGTACTTAAAGAAAAACAAATTCTGTTAAAGCGAGAGAATGCGCTTCTCAACCGTTTGTCTAAAAAAAAAATGTTAAAGATTTGCCAGCAAGCCTTTGCTAGCAATCACATTTCGAAAAGCCTCAGTAGCTAAATTGATAGCTTTCATATTTTGTAAACGCGAAATCTCGAGTTCGAAACTCGGCGTATGCAATCATTTTTTTTTTTTTTTTTTTTTTTTCGCTCTTAATATATTTTGACCTTTATGTATTATTTACAATATATGCTAATATGTTAACAAAAAAAATATTATTGTAAATTTATTTATGTGTTCAATTAATAGTTAATATATAGAATATATTTTTTTAACTTTAAATTTTTTTTTTTTTTTTTTTTTTTTGGCCCACGGGGCGTGGTGTAGAGGTTAGCGTGCTAACCTCATATACCAAACGTCACGGGTTCGGACCCCAGGCAGTCCGATGATTTTATTTAAGCCATCTGGATACCAGATGGCTTAAATAAAAATGCCTGGACCCTAATATATATAAATTCATAAATAACGGTTATCGTAAATGTCTTATATGGCCTGAGCTGCCGAAAAGACAGTCTGAATGTGTGTGTGAGTGTGAGTGTGAATGAGAAAAAAGTGTGAATGTTTTTATAAAAAAAAAAAAAAAAAAATTTTATTTCAGGTTTTTTTCTACATTTATCCTGCTCGTTTTTTTCTACATTTATGGTCGTTTTATATGTTCACGCTCTTCATCGGCATTGGTTCAAAATAGTGAGTTTACTGAAATTTATTTTGATAAATGATTTTTTTATTTCCTATATCACAGATAAATTATTTATAATAGCTATATAATTATATATTTATGTTCATCGATACGTTCATAAATATTTGATATGCCCGAAATTTGGTTTCATAGTCATATCGATTACTCCATTCTCTTATAATATTAATTTATTTGAAAATTAAAGAAAAACTAAATAGCTTGTGAAATAACATCCTGCAGGTCTTTTTTTATTTAAATTAATTATGCCCCTATCGAGACAATTTTTTTGACTTCATCAGACCTTTCAGGTTTTTAAATATTTTCTCTCATTTTGTTCTTATTTTTCATTATCTTTTGGATATCTCTGTTTTTTCTTCATTCCCATTTATTTTTGCTTATATTGTTTTGGTACTTTGTTGTACAGTGGGCGTCACAATCTGCTCGAAGTGGAATTTTGAGCTTGGACAATCAAAATGCTTAGCTTTCGGAATTGTTATCTTAAAAATAGCTTTTCCCATTCAGTTGCATGAAAAAAAGATGATTTATTTATTTTAAAAATATTGCTTTAGCTAACTTCAAAGCTCCACTCTCGGCACTTGTGGCGCCCACTGTACACCCTTTGATATAATAAGTATTTATTTTTTTTTGTCTACTTATACAAGTTGTATTTCATAAATTAGATTCATTTAATTACATACATGCATCATTAAATATTTAATTTTGAAAATATTAAACCATTTATATTTGCAAGAAAAGGAAGGTTGATTTATTTTTTGTTGCCAGTAAATAAAAATAAATTTCTTAATAAAATCTTAAAAAGTTAAGTCATTAATGATTTGTGGCAAAAGTTGGACGTTTAAGAGTTAATATATTCGCTTTTCTAAGGATAATTAGTTACACTTAGACACACACACACACACACCCCCCCCCCCCCCCCCCCCCCCCCCCCACACACACACCTTCAGATAGTCGTAAACATGCTTTCCACCCTCAAAGTAATTATTCTCCCTTAATATTCTTGGAGATTATATCATGTCTACATATTCGATATTTACACGAAAAGTTCGATGTCTCTATCTTTGCTATCATTTCCGTAATATATTTATACTTGTTAGGGAAATTAAATGGTTAATAGATTGGCGAATAATTAATTTAAATGTTTCAAACTAAGAGAACTTATTTTACGGGTCGTTAAGATATCAATTTTTTTTTTTTTTTTTTTTTTTTTTAGAATAGAAATCGCTTTTATGGGATGGCTTTCATTTATTTAGGCTAACTTGGAGTAATATATTTTTCAATTTATCAACTATTCCAACTATTACATCCCGATTTGAAAAATTTTTCTTATTAAAAAGTAGTGATTTGTAGTGTCATTTTTTTTTATTTATCCGAGATGAAGGCAATCAAGTAACCAAATTATTTTGTTACATTAAAAGTTTTGATTTGACTGTTAATAAAAAAAAAAGATGTAATCAATTGAGCAAACTTATATTCAAATAACCAACTCCCTGAACCCCCCTATAGGCCTATAGAAAGATTATCTTTATATAAAAGTACTTTCTCCTCTGGGCTGTTTATTAATATTTTGCCCCGAACCGGTCTCTGGATCTCTTACTTCTGAAGGATGGAATAAAATATATAAATATAACGTCCACTCCTAAAATATATAAAATAAAATTTAGATGATCGAGAGGATTTTTGAATACAAATTTGCTCCATTCTCAATATTAATTAATTATTACTCTGGTCAACAAAAAACCTTTACTCGTTAAAAATATTCAGATAGTTGAAATACATAAAAATATTAACTTTCAGGACAATCGGAGATGATGTGGAGATAAGTGGTGCCTCACACGGCTAAAAATTTAAAAAAATCGAATTTTTTAAATTTTTTTTAAATTTAGACACCATTGATAGAATTTTTCCTTAATGCAAAAAAAACACATTTGTAAAAATAAGTCATTCTTGCAAATATGTTAATTATTAACAAAATATTTATCAAATTCAGGATTCAGCGCCATCCATATACCCAAGAATATACAAGAAGAACTTTTAAGCAAAACATCACCTTTATCATAAAATTTTCTTATATTTAAAGAAAATGGTTATCAAAGTCATGTTTGTTTAAAATTAAATATGATAGATGAATATGTAGTGTTTTGCTTAGAAGTTCTTGTATAATCTTGTGTATAAGGATAGGGCTGAACTCCTGACTTTGATAGATACTTTGTTTATAATTTCCTTAATAATTAACAGATTTTCACGAATGAATGATTTTTGCAAAGGTAAAAAACTATAGAATATCGTAAATAATGTTTTTTGCATTCAGGAATAGCAAAAATTCTATTAGAAAAAAAAAAAACTGAAAAAATTCGATTTTTAAAAAAATCTTTAGTCGAGTTTTGCACCTAAATCATCTACGGTTGGGCTGAAACTTAATATTTCTATGTATTTCAACTATCAGCATATTTTTAAGGAGTAAATTTAAGACTATGGCTGTTGGAGCAAAATGGAAGGTATTTTTGGAATTAACCTCAGGAATAACTCAAAAACCCCATCACTAAATTCACTGTTAGCCGATTTTATATTATAAAATATTTATTTTAAAAACTAGACAAATTAAACTCAATTTTTTTTCATAAGAAATTTTTAGCAAATGAGATGGCTTCTAGACTAAAATAATAAAACAGGCACTATCTTCTTTTACTATCAATAAAATTTCTAATTTGTTACAATAGAAGAAATACAAGGATAACAATTTATTCCCTCCACCAAAAAGAAAAAATATAAATTCCAAAGTGGATATTTGTCATAACACAAATTCCTCAAAGTCTGTAAATTTTCCCATTTCAAGATTTACTGATCGTATGGGGTTTAATACTGATAATTGTGCGTTCAAGTTAAAATCCCAATAAAGTTACATTCCCGATTATTTAGATTGCTTTTCATTGAAAAAAATAAAAATCCAAGAAGACACCTTAACGAAAGCGTTTTTTTTTCTTTTTCCAACTCGCTTGCTTAATTTAATTTTATTACAAAAATTAATTATTCAATAAATTGACATTTTTTTTTCCCAATTTAAACTTTAAAGTTAAAAATCTCATTTTCACAAGAGGGACTATTCAAATAGAATCAGGGAATTTATTTACCGAGATAAAGATACGGAAAGAATCAATCAGCCAACAACAAAAAAAAAGAGAGTGAGAGAGAGGAAAAAAGAAAACCTTTAACAATTTATCCGCAATTTTACATTTTACACTAATCTGTTTACTGTGAGTGCGACGAGTGCCAGGCGCTCTTTATGTCGCACGTCAATACTTTGCTTGATCTGTTTAATTTTTAAATGGATTTCATCTTCGTTTTATTTCAATTCTCATCTCTTCCATTATAAATAGAACAGCTGTTTAGGAAATTGATTTATTTTTTAATCTATTAATTTATTTAAGAAAAAAACATATAAAAACATTATGAGATTTCGAAAAACAAAAAAAATGATTTATTTTGTATAAGCGATGATTTATATGTTTAGGGTAGGTTTTTATTATTTCACTAGTTACGGTTGGCTGCCTAGGGGACAAACACACCCCCCAAGATTTTGGCACGCAAATAGCTATTTTTTAAAAAGGGGAAGCCTCCATTTAGACTTAAGTCGCTCAAGGGTACACGCCTAAATCCCACCAGGGACTAAAGTCTTGCTTATTATAAACTGTTTAATAGAGTGATTTAGGATCTCATATCAAAAATTTTCATTTTTATTAACTTTGCTGTTATTTATTTTTACTGCATCTTTTTTTTTTTTTTTTTTTAATTGACAAACGAAATGGAAAGATTAATCATTTTAAAAATAAACCATTTTTTTAGGACTGAGTAGTTTGCAACTAAATTCTTTTTTCTTTGAAATTATTATTTGTCAATTGCTAATGTAAATGTGCCTGGATGACATATATTAGGCCTATACTGTATCGTATATAGGAGAAATTAAAAACACTAGGAGCCAATAGTATTAAACAAGTTCAGAGTTAAATTTGGTTTAAATGTGAATTTTAACATGGGCTGTCATAAATAACACTAGTCGACAAAAATGAACTTTTTTTCTTTCACAAGAATGAAGATATGAAATTCTAGAAGTATTTTTCACCCTGAATTCAGATATGTAGTTAGAATTTTTCCATCAGGCACAGTTTTAGAGATATAGAGCAAAATAGATTTTAGTCGAAAATGGGCTCTAAAATGGCTTTTATTTAAAATGTTCAAATTATTTTTAACGCGACACCCCGTCAAATTATGCAGATAGTTAGAATACATATAAATTTTAAGTTTCATTCCAATCGGAGGTCATTTAGACGTGCCTCAAACGGCTTAAAGTTTAGAAAAATCGAAATTTTCAAGATTTTTTTGCTTTGGTCACCCCTAATACAATTTCAGATATCCCTGAATGGAAAAAACATATATGTACGATATTCTATAGTTCTTTGGCTTTCTAAAAATCACTCATTCGTAAAAATCTGTTAATTATTAACGAAATTATTAATAAAAACGTGAGGAAAGAAAAAACACAAGTACACTCACTGGACGAAAAAAATGGACCTCTTGTTCTTTTAGAAGTATAAAGAAAGATATGAGATTCAAAAAATATTTTTTTTAAATAATATATAATAAAGTTAGAGCCCGTGACCCGATGCTCAGAGAGGATACATTAGCTTATCGTGGATAGGGTTCGCTTTTTAATTCAATTGAAGTCCATTTTTTCGATCAGTGAATGTACTTGTGTTTTTTCTTTGCTCACGTTTTTATTAATAATTTCGTTAATAATTAACAGATTTTTACGAATGAATGCTTTTTAGAAAGCCAAAGAACTATAGAATATCGTACATATATGTTTTTTTCATTCAGGGATCTCTAAAATTGTATTAGGGGTGACCAAAGCAAAAAAAATCTTGAAAATTTCGATTTTTCTAAACTTTAAGCCGTTTGAGGCACGTCTAAATGACCTCCGATTGGAATGAAACTTAAAATTTATATGTATTCTAACTATCTGCATAATTTGACGGGGTGTCACGTTAAAAATAATTTGAACATTTTAAATAAAAGCCGTTTTAGAGCCCATTTTCGACTAAAATCTATTTTGCTCTATATCTCTAAAACTGTGCCTGATGGAAAAATTCTAACTATCTGAATTCAGGGTGAAAAAATGTACTAGGTTCACTAATCAGATATCTTGTGAAAAAAACCTTGTCGACTAGTGTAATTAATAAATTAGACCTGGTTCAAAATTTAACTTTGTTTATACTATTGGACATAGATCATAAGTTTCAATGATTTTTTAAAAATTAACCTTGTAACACTTGATATACACGCTCATAATTCTGAACATGACACAAGAGCGTCGAAATATGTATAAAGAGTTAAAATGTTAATTTTTTTCTATATCGTTGCAACTTATGACCTAGTGTTTTTAATTTCTCCTATATTATAAGTACATAATGTTTCCACTAGACTACGGTTGACAATTTAAATCTAAATATATTGGATAACTATAGTATTGTTTAAGGTGCGCGTCTCGAAAAGCCGTTAGAAGACGATTCACTATCGAGTTACTCTAGACGGCAAAAGATGGCGTTAGTTTTTCCCCTAGGGATACAACGGATTTATTCCATTTCATTTGAAAGATTCCAGCTAATTAATTAAGGGTAAAAAATTAATTATTTTTTAACACAATGATTACTAATTTAATTATCTATAATATATAGAGAGAATTTTTTTAAAATATCTTTTATTTAATGCGATTAATCTAAAAAAAAAGTTTTATTTTTTCGAAAATCAAAAAAAGGGCTTCTATAACTTGTAGATATTTTAAATAGCTTTAATTTAAAAAAAATTTGAGGTCGATAGCTTCAAAATTGTGGCCGCTGGAATCTCCCAAAATTAGCACCCCGAGACGCGCCCCTTTAAATCGAAAAGTTTAAAAAATAAAAAAACTAAATTTTTAAATGGACTAAGAGATCGACCAAAATCAATATAATAAAAAGTATTGTAGAATGGTTCATTCCGTTCTTATAATTTTTCAAAATTCAATTTTTTTTATAAAAAAAAATCAATATTTTTTTTTCAACTCTTAAAAATTTATTACGCCCAGCAAAAAAGGCTTATCCGGAAACCATACTTTGATAAAATACTTCAAAAGGTCCTGATCTACGATTATCCACTCATCTACACACAAACACACTCACATCCACTCTCAAAGAGCTAAGAGAAAGAGCCTCCAATGAATTCCTCGATCCAAGATCCAAGATTTTCCTCCCTCCAAGCTTCATTTTCGGGATAATTCCACCCCATTGTCTATTTTATTATTATAGCTCAACGTATATTAGACCTCTTAATGGAACCGCTGTTCTCTTTTCCCAAGGACATCGACTTCACTATAACGAGATAAAGGCGTTTCTTTTCTTCCTTTTTTTCTTTTGCTTTTTATTTTGTCATCGAATGATAATTTCTTTGTTCAAATATTGTCAAGAAGATTGAAAAAGAATAAATTCCTTATCAAATTTCTTTTTCCTTTGATTAATCTTAGACGTATTATTCGCGATTTTTTTTTTTTCTTAGGGTCATCTTATTCATTTCTATTCTGCTTCTTATCCTTTTTCACGAGAGGTTTGTTTATTTACCGATTTACAATCAACTCTTTTTTCTTGAGTTTTTATCCAATTCGAAAAACCTTGTTGATTTAAGAGAAGCCTTTTTTTCTATTAGGCTTTTTTTCTAAGTTTCTTCTAACTTCTTAAAAAGAAAAATAATAGTTTGAAACTAATTGTATTGCTACTAATATTTACAAAACTTCTGCATTCACATTTTGGCGACTAAGTGAATTAGGATCACGAATTAACCGAGTTAGGAATTTCTTCAATTAGGCTACCTCTAAATCAATTCTCTCTAACCAACCCCCAAGTGTCAAGATCTCTGTCAAGTGTCAGGATTCTGATTTTGAATGTTTTTCCAATAATATAACTTAAATATTGTAGAACCTTAACAAGTATTGAATCTATCATATTATTGAACAACACTGGTATTTTTTATTTAGTAGTATTATTTAGGCCTATATACCGTGTAGAGAAAGGATATTGGACAAGCTGGCTTCCACCTGGCTTTTGAGCCCCACGTAACCATTTACAAAAGTCTGGATATTGAGTTGTTGTTAAGAGAACCCTGGAGGGGACATGTCCATTTGGAAGCAACTAACTATACAGACTGTTGAAAATGGTTGCCCATGCGTAAGGCTCAAAAGCCAGGCAGACGCGAGCTTGTCCAATATCTTTTCTCTGCACGGTACCTAGTAGGTCTAATTTGGACTTCTGTAGTTTTTAAAATTATTATTTGAATACTGTCTTATGATAGAGGACATACATGATATTAGTGTACTTTTATTTGACAGAAGAAAAAGGCAAATTTAATATTAATATCTTTATTTAAATTTCTTTTTTTAAATAACACCACCCCCGGTTGCCATCTATATAAGAAAATTAAATATCTATTACATGGGCGTCCGCAGGGGGGGCAACCAGGCACTTGCTCCCCCCTTGAAAAATTAAAATGTATAAAACAAAACAAAAATACAAAAAATCTTGCTCAGTATACATCCATCTTGCCGCGGTGAGAAAGCTTTAAATACTAAGAGATGTATAACATTATTAATATCAATGTACGTTTTTTTTTAACTTATCTGGAAGTGACTTGCCCCCCTGCAAAAAATCCTGCGGACGCCCTTGATCTATTATGTAAACTTCTAAATGGCCTAGCAGCTGAAAAAACAAATAAAAAAAAAACAATATATTTTTTTTAATTACTAATTTTATTTTCAACTGTCAGGGGATCTTTTTTTTAACTTGAACATATCAATTTTTAAGAAAGAAAAATTGTTTTAATATACATGTAGTAATTTTTATTTTGACAATATAAAATATCAAAACATTTGTTAGTATTTTATGTCAAATAAATCCCAGATAAATAATAATTCCCTCTGGCTGTGATTAATCCTTCTCCTCTTGCAAAGGATGTTTATCAGTCCGATGCGGTGAATAAGATAAGATCCTTCCCTGGACCAGAGCTTGTGGATGATGCATTGGATCCGACTTATAAATATTCCAGGGAGGTTTTGTTTGTCCCGGAGGCGCTGCCTCAATCGATTCTTACCCGAAACTTCGCCACAAGCTTTTTTTTTTATTATTATGATCATAATAAAAAGAACTAACATAATTTGATCACCATTTTAAGGATGTTAGTATTGCTCCATAAAATATCTAGACATTAAATCTATCTTTTAGGAGAAAATGTTTTGAGATGCTAAAGAGGAATTTCTCACATAAATTTTGTTTTTAAAATAAAATTAACTAACTTTCATTTTTATAGGTTATTTTGAGACCTGCAATTGTTAATTGATATTTTTTTTTTTTTTTTTTTATTTATTAGGGGTGACCCCTCCAGTCATTCCCTTCACATACATATAATTGATATTTTTAGAATACTTCAAATATTTTGTTTCACTCTCTGTCATTATTAATAATTAATTTATTATATAATAATTTCTTCCTTCAGAAATTACAATAAAAATTTAATATATAGATTCTAGCTTTTTGGTTTAGGTAATTTCGATAGAATTATTTCCAATCTGGTTCATGTTGGTGTTAGTTGGTTCTTCCTCCCAACTCTCTAACTCTCATGCAAAATTCCGATAAATTTTCAATCTATAGACTATATACTAGGTTAAACTAACATTGTAAGTTGAATTAACGTCTGCTCTATCTTTTCTTTTTACCTGTTAATGACTGATTTGTTCCAAGTTTCATTCATTAACGGTTGAATATTCACCAACTTTAGAACGAACCCAACTTAAACCTCCATAGGAGGCATCAAATTCTCTCTCGTTTGGCCCCTTTATACCGGGGCACCTAGGCACGTGCTTAGTGGGTAATCCGCCACTGATAAAGATCCTTACTATATAAATGGAACAGAATTTTCAAGTTGTTACTCAGTAAAATGCTCGTTTGATTTGTACAATATAAAGTTGAGAAAATTGCGCTTGAAGACTAAATACAGTACATGCCCACGGGGCGTGTGTAGAGGTTAGCTGCTAACCTCATATACCAAACGTCGCGAGTTCGGACCCCGCAGTCCGATGATTTTATTTGCCATCTGATACCAGATGGCTTAAATAAAAATGCCTGGACCCTAATATATATAAATTCATAAATAACGGTTATCGTAAATGTCTTATATGGCCTGAGCTGCCGAAAAGACAGTGAATGTGTGTGAGTGTGAGTGTGAATGAGAAAAGTGAATGTTTAAAAAAAAAAAAAAAAATACAGTACATTATCCTACTCCCACATCAGTTTTTTTTAATTATTTTTTTTTTTTGTTATTCTAAATTAAAATAAATCTTTTGTGCTTTATTCATTTCCGGTTAATAATTAAAAATTCATAATTTTTATTAAAAGTGCGTATTTTCATTTTCTAAGGCTTTTTATCTCTGAATGCCCCATCTATAATTTCGGCCTTTATTTTAAGTTTATTTGAAAACCACCACTCTTGAATTTTAATCGTTTTTAAAATACTCCAAGAATAATTAAGATGAAAAATAATAGGCAATTTAAAGGCATCGATTTCTATATAACATATAATTAAGACCCATTGAGAAGAGGAAGCGCTTTTTGCCTAGAGATGGCTCAAAGCCATCCTTGAAGAAAACTACTTGTTTTTGTCATTCAAACCTGGAGACAGATGGATAAAGGGACAGAAAAAAAAGACAAGCCATCTTCATTATGTTCTAGTAAAAAAAAAAAGAATGAAAAGAAAAAAAATTACAGCTTCCTATATCACCATCTTATTAATACTGATCAATAAAGATGTCAAGAAAGTAATTTAACAAATGAGCTAAACAAATTATTTTCATACAGTGAATTTATTGAAACGAATAAGATCAAAAAAGAACTCAATTCTCCATTTTTTAATCATCCCTTTAGGTGAATATTTCTCATTATTTAAATTTCGCCTACCTTCACTATTAAATGAAGAAGCTCAAAAAAAAGTCACGATTTTGTAAAGTTTTTTTAAGCGCATCCATTATAATTTCAAGAAGATAAGAAACAAACAAAAACTCAACGCGTGCAAAAGAGATAAGAATATCAGGGGAGAGAAAAACAAAAACATTTATCATTTTCAAATGAATAATAATATCCTTTTTTTTGGATAATATTCATTTTCAAATATTCAAATATTAAATTAATGGAAAAATAAAATAAATCAATATATTTTCATCCCGAAAGGGCAGAGGCTGCAAACTTGCTTCAGGAAGCCTTCAGAATCCCATTTTATAGTAAAAAATCTGGTGTGACTGTCGCACAGCACTTACCTTCGGTAATCGAAATTTGTTTTGTTTTTGTCACACCAGATTTTTGTGTTTTATTTTTTTTATTAAATAAATAAAATAATTTTTTCTGGCAAAATTAATTATTCAGCTGTAAATATAAATCACACCCATAGATTTTTTTAATTTTGCTCTCTCGTCTGCAGAGGCCATTTAGAGGTTGATTATGTAGGTCTACCTATATATTAATTTGAATTGTATCGATGGCAACCAGGGGTCATTCCATATGCTATTTCCTCAGGCCACCCACCCGAGATTCCACTGTGCTTGACATAGCTTTGCTGTCCCTCTCCTGTATTGCAACGTTTTTTGGTCATTCATCTACCTTTTTTAAAAAGTCTTTCCAACATCTTAGGCCTTATAGATAAACAAATATACTGTTTTGTATTTTGTACTACGATACAAATTCCTCCGGCATATCATTTACACTATTTGGCATCCAGAATGTTTTACTGCCCGAGGTCCCCAACCAACTCCCCTTGGCTTTTAGGATATCAATATTGGTGTTTGTCTATCTCTCTAACCTCTTGGCTACGGGTGGGGGACCCATATATATTGATAATAATTTTCTTGCCTCTAACAATCATGCTAACAACATATGATGCTCTGATAAAAAATACTAACCCTCATAAGCGTATGTTGTTTATCAGTCCCATCAACCATTTTGTTGATTGTATGATTATGGAGGCAAAGGAATTATTTAAACAAACAAAAAACGTGTCCTGAAAGGTATGTTTTTAGTCACCCTAACGATAACCTGAGTAAAAATAATGAATCGAAAAAGTTATTTTACTTGGGCTAATTTCTAACGCCCTTTCTCCTCTTTGTTTTTCTGAAAATTTATTATTGAAGTTTTGGTTAAATTTTCCCAGAAGTCATATAGCCACTAAGGCTACTGCCTCCCCCTTTTATATATCGCCAACCTTAAATTTCAATCCACTTTTCCATCTGACTCAGCTATTTCTTTTAATCTTCTGGATGGGTTACCTTAAAACAAAACTTAT
>JAKCPI010012940.1:0-12836 GCA_023213315.1 Euborellia annulipes | reverse complement strand
AAAATTGATAAAAGTTTTACATTTTTATTTTTTCACATTGAGTGATTTGATGAAGCAACTGCGGCATTTCGAGGTCTATTTGAATGAAATAACCTTCATCCCAGAATTAAAGAATTTTAAAACAGGCATTATTTGAAAATTATGCGAAAATAAATAAATTTCGACATTTTTATCTTGGTTTTATATTTCATTTTAATTATTTATTAAAATTATATAGATTTGTATTAAATATGCTTAGGAATGTATATATTTTATGCGAAATGCAGCGCGAAGTCGCGTGCGGTGTCGCTCTTGTGGCGCGCTTCCAGTGGACGGCCATCCTTATTTCTCCCCGATCACAACCAGCATCAATTCTCATTAAATGGATGACGATGACGAGGAGAGGCAACCAAAATCTGTTTCAGTTGTGATGCAGAGGTTTTTTTATTCCCTAGCAAAAGAACTTGGTCGCCGATGCAATCTACACTAAGGCTGGTCGTCCACTGGTCGCGTATACACGCTACCGCTACAAGCGCTACAAGGGTCGCCCACTGCACGCTACTTGGCGCTACATTTCTAACCAATATTTAAAACAAATACATATAATTTTAATAAATAATTAAATTGAAATATAAAAATGTCGAAATTTATTTATTTTCGCTAAATTTTCAAATAATCTTATTTTAAAATTCTTTATATTCTGGGATGAAGTTTATTTTAAATATACTGTAACTCGAAGAGCCGCAGTTGCTTCATCAAATCACTCAATGTGAAAAAACAAAAATGTAAAACTTTTATCAATTTTATATATATAACAAAAAATTGTAATTTCGACTATAAAAGAATAAGTAAGTGTGGAATATAAAATAAATTAAACATACTCTATGTTTATTTTTAAAGGTCCTGCCGATGATGAAAAATCGAAACTGATATTTGGAAAGCAGTCGATCCATGAAACAGTTGATAAAAAATTAAAAAAATTCATTTAATTACACACTCACCGAACAAACAGTGATTGATGAAGTAACTGCGGCTCTTCGAGGTCTATTTAATCTTGTTTTGTCCCACAAATTAAATATCGACATTTTGGTCTTTGTTTTATTTAATTGCGCCAATTTTATTAAGAAGAAACAAAGTGTTGCTGTTTTTTTTTTTGCCGGTGAGATTCACACACACACGGGTGGTGGGGGGGGGATTTGTAGCATGAATACGCCCGTTGTAGCGCTTGTAGCGGTCGCGACCAGAGGACGACCAGCCTAACACTTTAAGGAAGGGAATTTTCGCTTACTCTTCTAGATGTGGCTCAGACTCGTTTTCCAAAATGACTCCATCTCTTTTGTTCATCTCCTTTATGCAACCCTAAATAACATTTCGTCATTTAGTCAGAGAGGGTTAAAAAAAAAAATTCAACTCACCGCCGTCACGAAATAATCGACTGGGACTATTATTTAGTGCCGCAGTGCATTTCAACAACAACATTTAAATATTTTTTTTTATAAATTCACTTGAAATTTGGCATTTTAAATCGAAAAAAAGTTATAAATAACGATGTGTTTGTAAATATTCAAATATAAACATGTCCTTTTACATAACCTCTATAATACGGATTAGAAAATGCCTAGAAATTATGTTTTAATAAAATTTGAACAGCTCTGTCACCCTTTCACTGCGAGGATCTTCGAATAAAGAGAAAATAGACCACAGAGAGTGATGTTCACTCCTAAGGGGTGAGTTCTTAGGACGGAAACTAAAATCTTCGGGCCCTGGGCCGTCGAACATTGGCAGAGTTCCTACTTGTACTTGGGTTCGCATTCCGTCTCATGTGACTAAAATGGGAACGCAGTCTAAATGGCCTTCGATGACGAAAATGTCTTTAAAAAAAATGTTGATAACTGACTACTCTCAGCAACGCTTAATTTATAGAATAAAATGCTTGGTTGTGAAAATATCCGTCTTAAACTTTAAGAACGTTATTACACCTTGGGTTTTTATCATAATAATGGTCTTTTTTTTTTTTTTTTAGTATCCGCTGAGACCCTGGCAACCGGGTGACGTTCCACATGCTGATTCCTCAGGGCTACACTCACCTGGACTGGCATTGTTTGATTGGAACGTTCTTGGGGACCGTTGTGACCCACGGCCTCTAAATTAACGGGGGACGTTCTACAGGAGAAGCCGGAGAAATTTTTGATTGCAATATTCATATCATTCGACCTTTTTTTTCTTTCTCGTATAGAATATAAAGAGAAAGTATTGTAATTTCCCGCTTAGCTCATTTAATTCGATTACGAACTATCTTTTCCTTTCCCCCATATTATTGTTTTTTGTTTTTAACACTCACACTTTTTTTCCCATTCACACAGTCTTTACGGCAACTTAGGTCATATAAGATTTAATAACGATAACCGTTGTTAAATGTATATATATCTATTGGAGGTTGAGGCATTCTTATTTAAGCCATTTGAAAGCCAAATGGCTTAAATAAAATCATCGGACTGCCTTGGATCAGAACCCGCGACGTTTGGTATAGAAGGCATGCACGCTAGCCACTAGACCAAGCCCGAGGGCAAAGGCGGATCCAGAGGTGCAAATCAAATTTTAAAGTATTAATTTTTAAATTTTTACATTAAAAATATATTTTTTTTTTCGAAAAAAAAAAGTATTTTTTTTTAAATCTCGGGGGGAGGGGTAATTACCCCCTCTACCCCTTCTCCCTTGTATCCGCCCTTGCCCGAGGGCATTATTGTTTTTATTTTATTCGCTCTCTTATGGTGGATAGCAGAGCATTGAATAAATAAAAAGCAAATGAATAAGTGAATGAAAGTGAATACACAAAATATATTTTTGCAATTATTAAGGTGCGTACACATCTGCGCTCTGCTCCGCTCGCGAGCACCATGTTCGTTGTTTTGAGATGCTCGCCGCGATCCATCTCTTTGGATCGCGGCAGGTTCGTCAAAATAAATAATTTCAACGAACGTGGGACGAGCAACGAACACGAGCCGCGAACTGCTCGCGAGCGGAGCAGAGCGCAGATGTGTACGCACCTTTAGATTTATATAATATTCATATCACATTTTACAAATTTTGCACAAAGTTTATTTAAAACAAAAGAAAAGTTTTTATAAAATAGAAAAAATTTTCGTCTTCAACATCCTTCGCAACTTTTGCTTTTAAGATAAAATTTATAAATTACATTTTTATTATTATTAAATTATAAGCGCATCAGAATCTTTTATTTGTTTAGCATGTATATATATATATATAAAATGTAAATGTATACTGACCGTTTGTTAAATAAATATGAACCTCGATATAATTTCGAATTATAATCATGTATTGATATAAAATTATTTAAAAAAAAAATATTTAAAAAACTCTATTCCTCTTAAATAATTTTATATCAATACATGATTATAACAATTAAAGATTCTGACGCGCTTGCTATTCCAAGAATTCATCTTCCTTAATGCAACCCTCTCCGAAATAATGTTTTAAAATATAAAAAATAAAGAATTTGGTTCATAATATATATACTTTCAATTTTTAATAAATTTAAATTTTATTATATTTATTACTTTTGTCAAATTATATAAAATCTCTTGTTTCCAGCTGGCCAGATGAAGTCACAAGAGACGAAATCGATCGCCAAAAGATTTAATTAATAAAAAAGATAATATTCACATCTGCTGCTTTAATCTCCACCATCTTAATTACACCAACTGCCTGCAGACATGGACCAATATAAGGCCTATATCATTTCAACTTCCATTGACATGATCGCATTACTTTCTCTTCCCTGCAAGAGGACTTGCACTTGAGAGGGTTTTAAACTCGTGGATGAGATTTATATTCGGAGTCCCCGTCGACCAGCACATAACGCCCTACTATAATAAACAAACATTGACCTGCGGATGTCGAAACACAGAACGACAACATTTGGCAAGTCGTTCTCTGTCGAGTCTGTGAGGTTGTGGAACCCTGTATCCCGGAGCGCATCAGGGGGTCGAGTACACTGGCGACTTTCAAAAGCCGAAAGGGGTCGGTCGGTTGGATGAGTCCCGCCGCTTCCGGGAGAAGGGAGAGCATACGTTTTATACTTTTTATACTCTTATATTTTATTTTTATACGATTCATGCGAGTGTGAATTTTCTGTGCTCCAAGAGGCTCAGGAGCCTCAGAGCAAATAAATAAATCTCTATCTCTATAATTAAACGTTTTTATAAAAAAATTTTTATGTTAACAACTATAAATTGAATTCATAAGGAGAGTGTTGAGAAATTAAATAAATGTAAAATCTTTGTTACAGCCTGAGGATGGACATAATTGAACTCCGAAACTGTCAATTACTGACAGAATCCAGTCGCTAAGCAATAAATTATAAAATTTAAATTTAATTTCATTTGTTTTGATACTCCTGTAGGACCTACGAGTTAACTTCCAGATTAAAATAGATTAATCAAATCCAGTTTTTTTAATAAAATATAACTATTTTTCTGTTTATAAATTTTACATCTTGAATTCAAATGTACCGTACTATCGGAAAGTAAATATATATATATATCATAAAACATCTGGTGTGAAAGCACTGTACACAACTTTCTCTTGCCGAGGGAAGAGAAAGTTGTGTGCTGTGCGACCAGCCAAAATCACTAGAAGAAGATGAAAAATTAAATTTCTACCAAGTGTTTTTTGGATGGAAAGTCATGTAGGTCCCTATATATATTAGGGTCCGACCGAAACAAGATTTTCAGCCGAAACCGAATATTCGGCTCAATCTTAGTTTCGGCCAAAACCGAAACTTGTATTTCCTATAAAAAATTTATATCATTTTAACTTTTTTTTTTTTGAAATTTTTTTTTTCCCCTCCGTGAAAATCATTTGACCTTTTTTTTTGCATGCGAGTCTCATCCCATCTTTTCAGACTCAGGTTTCGGCCGGCCGAAAGTTTCGGCTACTTTTTTGACCGAAACTACGGCCGAAACCATGATTTTTGGCCGAAACCGAATATTCGGTCGGTTCCTAATATATATATATATATCTATATATTATATTATATGTATTATATTTTTTATTATTTTTTTTTCTCTCGGCTGCTGAGTTTATTGTATTCATTTATTAAATTTTATATTAAACCAAAGAAAACCGGGGGACGTTCTATATATATGTATGTATACACATATATATATATCCTTAATAACATCGGGTTTCAGAGTTGAAAAAAAAATTACTAAATAAGAAATTGCAAAAATTAAAATTTTAATTTAATATCAAGTGTCCCATGAAGTAAATAAATTCTCACAAAATTAAAAATCATATTACGAATTAAGGAAAATATTGAAGGAGGGGCCCCCCCCGAAGGGAAGAACAAGGGGAAGAAGAGAGAGAAATTGAAAAAAGAACGACGAACGAGTCGTTTCAAAGATCGAACGGTGAACGACCCGTTATTCAAAAAGAACGATTTTGCCCATCTGGATTTAAATAATAAATTATTTTAATTTTAAAATACAAGATGTAAAATTTTTTTAAAATTAATTTTGTTTTTAAAATTGATTTGAAAAAAAAAAAAAAAATACGTATTTTGGCTAATCTTTACTATAAAGTTCGCTCCCACCAGAGAGCGCTGGCGGGCTTTACTCACGATTCTTTCGTTCTCCCACTTTGTGATTCGTTCTTTAAATTTAATTTTAAAATCGTCATGATAATATTCAACATATAACATATTCCTGAGACAAAAATAAACAAAAAACCAAAAAAAAATAAAAATAAACATAAAAATATTCAACACAATATGCCTTGGAAAAAAAATTGTTTATACCCGCCATCAGAGAAGGATCACGCCGAGGAGAGTCAGTCTTAAGGTAAGGATCTACTTTTTTTTTAAACAACTTGCAGGGGTCCTGAATTAATTGTTTCGGTCCGGTGCAGTTAGGTTTTCCTTTAGATAATAAAGTGATTTGGTAGCAAGTCCCTGGGGGGGGTTTTTTTGGGGCGGTTTTTTTTTTTTTTTTTTTGGGGGTAATATTTTAAAAAACTTGTAGGGATCCCTTGTCCGAGAGCCGCCGGAGGCGCTCGAGACCTTCGGTTAATTAAGGTCGGTTCTGTTTTAGATTAAAAAAAATATTCATCCAGAATATTTTAAAGAACTTGCAGGGATCCCTTGTCCGAGAGCCGCCGGAGGCGGCTCGAGACCTTCGGTTAATTAAGGTCGGTTCTGTTTTAGATTAAAAAATATTCATCCAGAATATTTTAAAGAACTTGCAGGGATCCCTTGTCCGAGAGCCGCCGGAGGCGGCTCGAGACCTTCGGTTTTAAGTTCGGTTATTTTATTTTTAGAAAAAAATTCAAAACAACTAGGGAATTCTCGGCTTCGGTTCGGTTCGGTTTGGTTCGGCTCGGCTCAGTTCGGTTCAAAACCATCCAGTTAGAAGCGATTCGGTAGCTTTTAAAAAAATTTTCGGGCCCGAAGGGTCCGAAAATTTATTTTAAGGGCTACCGAATAGCTTCTAACTGGATGGTTTCGAACCGAACTGAGACGAGCCGAACCGAAGTCGACACTAGTGACAAAACAACTTCAGGGGACACGACCTAATTGTTTCGGTCCTTCGGTTGCAGTTCGGTTTCCTTCGATTAAAGAAAATTTAAAAAAACTAGGGAATTCTCGGCCTTAGTGACAAAACAAATAGCATGCCTAAATAAACCCAAAAAAGTAAGTAAAAATATATATTTTTAATGGTTAATGTGGTCCTCGTATTTCTTCAAAATTTTCCTTATTTTGGCATATATCTCGATCAAATTGGCTTACCGACACCTCTTTTAGGCTAATAAAGGGAAGGGAGGGTGAATTCTCCCTGAAAAACTTCCCAATAATTTACTTACCGTATTATAGGATCTGCCTGAACCCCCAATATATATATTACTTCAACGGTTATCGTCTAAAAGTCTTAAATGGCCTGAGTTGCCGAAAAGACTGTGTGAATGTGTGTGTGAGTGTGAGTGTGAATGAGAAAAAAAGTGAGTGTATTATAGGATCACGCCAAAAAATGTTCATCAAGAATATTAAAAAAAAAAAAAAACATGCATCTTAAAGAAAAGAACGAAAGAATCATGAACGAAGAGCTAATTTCAAAAAAAAGAACTAGTCAGATGTAAGCCAGCGCTCTCTGGTGGGAGCGAACTTTATAGTAAAGATTAACCCGTATTTTTAACAGACATGTGAATTTAATTTTTTTTTTTTTTTAATTTATTTAATAAAAAAATAAATTAAAAGAAAAAGAAAAATTTATATAAATAATTATTCTAAATTATTTTTTAAAGTTAGAATAATTTATTTTATAAATTTTTTTTTATGAAAAAACTGTCAAAGAGTTTGTCGTCCATTTTGCAGCCTCTCTGATCTATCAATTTGACGTCTAGTAGTGGAAGACTTACCGCCTAAATTCTGCTCTTATTCTATTTTTTAAAGGTAAATTGAATTATTTCTCTTGATAATTAATCCATTTCGCATGATTTTATTATGTAATATTTATTTCTAACAAATTAAATCATTATATGTGTGTGTGAGTAAAACTAGTTGTCAAGCGATGATTGACCTCTTCATATTTCTCTCATTTATTTAATTTCTTTTATAAACCCTTGAATGTATTTTATTTAATATTTTAATTCCTCAAATTATTTTCTTAAATGTAAGTGAATTAACAAAATCAGACTGACTGATCTTGCAAATGACAGGTAATAAAATTTTGATATAATTCATTTTACACTTGTTTATTAATTCTTAAAAGTATTTTAAATGTGATTTAAATAGATAGCAAGTTTTATTAATTTATAGGAAGTCTTATTGAGATGCAGTTGTCATCATAAATATTTTTTTCCTTTTATTTGACAGCAAATATCCTTTTCAAACAAGGCTCTAACTCGTTTATATATATGTATATAGAATAAATCAATTTTTATATTTGAAATAAAACATGATTTTCTAATTTGAAAGAGATGAGAATGGATTTATCAAAATCATTTACAAATTTATAATCCCTTTTATATATATTGGGTCACATTGATTCTTGTAATCTTTAATAAATAAAAATTTTCTCTTTTATTTTATTTGTTCAACTTTTGGTTTCTAATCCTGTGATTTTCAAGAACAATTTAGTGACAGATACTTATTATTTGTATGCAATTTGTGCTTGAAAAGAATGAAATCTTGATTTTTGACCCAAAGTTTAACAAAAAAAATTTTTCTATTTATTAATAGGCCTATTAACAAGTGTGAGTTTGAATATTTATATAAAGTGACAAGGTGATCTATTTAATTAAAAGCTGCTTTCATTCCTCTCAATTTCAAATATATATATATATATATATATATATATTTATATATATATAGGCTATTTCAATATTTGTTTATTTTTAATTGATTTTGATATATTCATTTTTCTTACCTTAAAAATTGAAAAAATTTGATTATAATTTTTGTTAAATAAATTGTAATATATATATAATAGAGGAGAGGAATTCAATAAGGACACGAGATAACCTTAATATAGGTTTAGTATAACGATTAATAGAATAATTGAGAAAAATAATTAGAGCGGATATGGCTTGTAACAAGAACAATATTTATATATTTTTATTTATATCAATATACAAACATTTAGTTGCTATAACATTGAAACTATACAAAACACTCTACACACACACACTCCCCTTCCAGTATGTGAATTAAAGATTTAATTTCTCTGGGCATTTGACTTCTCTTCCAGTCCTCGTACGCTTATTTTCCTCTGGTAAAAAAAAGGTGACTTTTTTCTTGTCAGTTCCCTGTTTGGGTGCATCTTTTTTAGCGACGATTTCAGTCTATGATTCTTTGGAGCCGGCTTCGTTGCTACCGGAGGATCTGTTTCAAGAAATGCTGCTTTTAACCTATCCCGACTAACGACTGCTTGCTTTCCATTAATTTCAATCGTAAATGTTTTACTCCCTCTTGAAATCACCTTATAAGGCCCCTTATATGGAGGAATCAAAGGTGGCCTGACCCCGTCGTCTCTCAGGAAAACATGACTGCATTTTTCTAAGCTTGGATGCGTTAAGGTTTTATAATTTCCATGCCAGTTGGTTTCAATGGGACGAAGATTTCTAAAGGTTTCTCTTAATCGACTAATATAAGCGTCTTGATTACCATCTGTCCACTGAGTCTGTTGAAAAATTTCTCCAGGGAGCCTTAAAGTGGTTCCGAACACGAGCTCCGCCGGTGAAGTATTGGTATCTTGAATCGTAACGTTCCGTAGGCCCAACAGTACTGCAGGTAGCTCCTCCGTCCAATGCTCCGATGCTTTTAGTCGACACATCAATGAAGCTTTGAGGGTACGATGCCATCTTTCTATTAAGCCGTTAGCCTGCGGATGGTATGCCGTTGTGTGCACTATTTTAACCCCCAAGAGTTGCATTAGAGATCGAAATAGGTTTGACTCGAACTCTCTACCTTGGTCTGTAGTAATCTGGTGTGGAATCCCATATCGACTCATCCAATTTTCGAAGAGGGCCTTCGCAACTGTTTCAGCAGTTCGGTCCGGTAAAGGAAAGGCCTCAGGCCATCGAGTGAACCTATCAATACAGGTGAGTAAAAACCTTTTCCCATTTGAAAGACATAACGGACCGACAATATCTATATGGATTCTAGAAAATCGTTCATCCGGAGGTGTAAAGGCTTGCAGAGGTGCTCGTTCGTGAGTATTAATTTTAGACTTTTGACAGTTTACGCAATATCTGACAAAATTTTTAATATCTCTATCCATAAAAGGCCAGACGAATCTTTTCTTTATTAGTTTACATGTCGCCTGTACGCCTGGGTGCGAGAGGTCGTGAAATTTTTTACAAACGATTTTACGATATTTTTCAGGGATAAAGGGTCGATGTTGACCGTTAGAGACATCACAATAAATTTTAATCGAATCGCCTACGTCTATAAGTTCTAGCTGTAAGTTGGTGTCTGTGTTTAAAAGATTCTGCAGTTCACAATCATCAGCTTGAGCTTTTGCTAAATCTTGTACTGGAATGAAGGACTCGAAAATAGCGTCTACTCTCGACAAAGTATCTGCAACAACATTCTCGGGCCCCTTAATATGCCGAATTTCTGTTGTAAATTGCGAAATATATGAAAGCTGCCGAGACTGCCGAGGATCATAATTTTCTGATTTTTTAACAAAGGCGAAGGTGAGGGGCTTGTGATCAGTATAACAAGTGAACTTCCGACCCTCCAATAAATGTTTAAAATGTTTGATCGTTGAATAAAGTGCTAAGAGTTCGCGGTCGTAAGCCGAATAATGTTGCTCTGCTTTCGAAAGCTTCCGTGAAAAGAAGCCTAAAGGTTGCATACTGGACCCAGATGCTTGCTGAACAACTCCCCCTATTGCAAAATTAGAAGCGTCTGCATACAACGAAATTGGACATTTTTCATTAGGGTGAGCTAACATAGTGGCTCTAGAAATTTCCTCCTTAGTTTTAATAAAGGCATTTTCCATTTCTTTAGTCCAACTAACGCGATCGTTATTTTTCGGATTACCCGATATACTTAAGGGGGCTTGAATTTGTGCAATATTAGGCAAAAATCTTCGATAATAATTTAGCATGCCTAAATACCTTCTTAATTGCGCTACCGTAGTTGGTTTTGGAAAATCATTAATCGATTGAATTTTTGAGCTGGGTGGTTTTATGCCGAGTTTCGTGATTTCATAACCCAAAAAGATAACAGAGTCTTGAGCGAAATTGCATTTGGACGGGTTAATTACCAGACTATACTTAGCGAGACGAGCAAAAACCTCCCGTAAATGCCTTACGTGCTCTTCGAAATCTTTTGAAGCCACTAAAATATCGTCAATATAGACAAAACAAAAATCTAAACCATTAAGGACCTCATTAATAAATCGTTGGAATGTTTGGGCGGCATTTCTCAAACCATATGGCATAAAAGGAAACTCATAGAGTCCGAAAGGCGTGGAAATTGCGGTTTTTTGTATATGCTCTTCGAGTACGGGAATTTGCTGATAAGCTCGTACCAAATCGATAGTTGAAAATACAGTGTTTCCATGAAGGAATTGATTGCAATCCTGGACATGCGGAACTGGGTACCTGTCCGGTAAGGTAATTGAGTTGAGTAACCTATAATCGCCACAAGGTCTCCAATCGCCCGTCTTCTTGGGAACCATATGAAGTGGACTGGACCATTGGCTACTAGAAGGCCTGCACAAACCTTTCTCTACCATAAAGTCAAACACCTGCTTAGCTATTTTATATTTTTCACCAAACAAACGCCTGGGCTTCGAAAACAACGGAGGACCTCGAGTTTCAATATAATGGTAAGTATTATGAAGAATATTCTTAGTCTTAAAGGATTGCTCGTTGCTAGTTACTAATGGGTATTCTCTTAACAATCTGCCGATAACTGAATTCGGGTCGATCGAACTAACAGATAACGAATTTTTGCGAATAAATCCCGATAAACAATTTATTGATTGCAAGGAGGTTCCATCTATTAGCTGTCTGCGCGAGAGATCGACAATCAAATTAAAATGGCGTAAAAAGTCTGATCCAATAATTGGTTGTTGAACCTTTGCTATTATGAAAGAGTAAGTAAATTTTTTCTTAAGGCCTATGTCAATTGTCAAAACCCGTTCACCATAAACTGGTATAGAACTACCGTTTGCAGCAAAGAGAGAACGACTAACAACATTTAATTTGTCCGCATAGGTAGGAGTAAGAATTGAAAGGTCTGAACCCGTATCAATAAGAAATCTCAATTTCGAATTTAAATCAGTGAGAAAGAGGCGGCTAGGAGTGCCATGACAGGTGCAGGCCGCTACTGCCCGTCGGCGTTTGAGTTTTCCGACTTCTTACTATTTGATGCGAAAACACAGGGGGAGAACACCTATTTGCTCTTTTCCCGAAATTATAATGATACCAACATATATTATTGGGATTACCAGGGCTACTATCCCGCCTCGGAGATTGTGAATTTCTGACATTAATTCTCCCGGGACTCTTACTTCTTGGAGTTCGAAAACTAAGTTGACTAATTTCATACTTCAATGAATTAATCTCAGATTTTAAACTATCCATTTCAGACTGCGCGGGAAGACTACAAGTTGCAACAGAGGACTGACTGATGTCTGCAATTTTATCTGCCAATTCGCCTAATTTCTCAAGTGTGTCCTCACTAACTTGTAAAATAGACTGAGTTGTTACCGGAAGACGTTGTATCCAAATCTGTTTAATTATATTCTCAGACACCTGATTGCTTGCTATTGATTTCAATTCTCTCAGCAACTGAGAAGGCTTTTTATCGCCCAATTCCAAACCTGATAAAAGTTTCTTAATCTTAATTTCGTTGCTATCAGTACAGCGACTTATTAATGCCTTCTTCAACGCTTCATAATCGGGAGGATCAGTAGCCTTCAACAAATCTGAAACAATTGTCAAGGCATTTGAATCTAAGGCTGAAAGCATATAATTATACTTCGTTCGGTTATTTGTTATCCTGGCAAGTTCAAACTGAGCTTCCACCTGTTGAAACCATAATGCAGGGTCAACTCCCCAAAATGGTGGCAACTTTACCGTAATAGGAGAAATCGCTGCTGCGCTCGAAACTTGCATCCTTTCTTTCAAAGTTTCTAACTCTTCTTTTAATTTTTTAACTTCTACTTCCGTCGGGGTCACCATTTTTAGTATAACGATTAATAGAATAATTGAGAAAATAATTAGAGCGGATATGGCTTGTAACAAGAACAATATTTATATATTTTTATTTATATCAATATACAAACATTTAGTTGCTATAACATTGAAACTATACAAAACACTCT
>JAKCPI010012939.1:0-15008 GCA_023213315.1 Euborellia annulipes | reverse complement strand
GGATACGAATTGCTGCCCTATTCTCCGGATTTAGCCCCGAGTGACTATTTCTTGTTTCCAAACCTGAAAAAATGAGATTTGACTCCAACGGTGATTTTGATGCCCTCGACAATTTTATTTTTGGAAGGGATAACAAAAATTGGAGAAACGTTGGACAAATTGTATAGAGCTCAAAGGAGACTACGTTGAAAAATAAAGTAATTTTTTATCTCGGACTTATTGACCTCCCCTCGTATATCGGCGCAACGTAACACTTTATTTTCACCGAATTCAGGAGCTAAATTTAATTTTTTGAATAATTATTCTAAATTTCTTTTTAAAAAAGAAATCTGTCTGAATTGCCTGAAGCCTCAGACGTCACCCACACCCCTCTCTCTCTCTCTCTCTCTACTAAAAGAAAAAAAGAAATCTTTATAAACAGGGTGGAATAAAAATAGGATATTAAAAAAAGAAGAAGAGAAAAAAAAAGTAATTTAACTTATAAAAAAAAATAAAAAAAAATAGGAATATTTTAACATAAAATTGATTATTCATTAGGTATAAAAATTTATATAGTGCAGTGAAGAAGGTGTTGATAGACAAATGTGTTTCGTTTAGAACGGGAAAGGAACTACTGGGCGGTAAGTAACACAGAGGTAGAGATCTCCTCTTTATGTTTAATATAAATTTCATTCATTTATATCAACCATAATAGTCGGAGAGCTGGCGACAAAAATGGGCAAGAGTTTTCAGAATAGGTTGTATCTTAGTGATGGAAAGATATTCTAGAGTCAGCACCGGGGCGTTTAGCGGGAATAAGCCGGTAAAGGTGCGGGAAAATGGTTTTTCGCAAATATCTCGAAAACTATACAGTTTTCCGCAAAAATTCATCTATACCAAAATAATTGAAATTAAATAACAAACTTAAATGGTCTAGCACATACAGGTTCCTTTATCTATTTTATTAATAATTTTAAGGTCCGCCTGTCTGTCTGTCTGTTACGCTCTATTTTGGCAACTTCCCGTTGGAAATTTGAAATGAAATTTTATATGCATAAAGAGGACCTTCTCGGGATTACAGGAAAATTATTTTCATCCCGAAATTCCCATAACTTTTTGAGTTATTAATTCTTAAAGTTAAGATTTCTCCCATAGGAAATGTACAGAGAAATATTTAATTATGTATTATTTTTACTTTCTCTTACCTATGTATATATGTAATATATATATAGAGAGAAAGTATTGGATTCATGTCAAAAATTCGATGTCGAGATTTTGATGGATCTTCACGTTTTGAGGTCCCCTGAATCCAAAAAAGTGGTTTTCGCGACATGGTCTGTCTGTGGGTGGGTGGGTGGGTGGGTGGGTGGGTGGGTGGGTGTGTCTGTGTTCAATTTTAAGCATGAAGGAATTGAGCTACGAGGTTGAAATTTTATATTTAAGTTAAACACCCCCCGGGACCGGAAAAATAAGCTTTTAATCAAAATCGGCCAAAGAGTACTAGCACTTTACTGATGTACTTTTTCAGTTTTTTTCGATTTTCTCAAAATTTGCTCCAACGATTTTTTTTAAAATTCAAAAATCAATTATTTTTTAGATTCTCTTTAAAATGTATATTCTCATTTTGCAATTGAAATCTTCTGAAGACCACTTTACTCTTGTATTTCATAGGGAAGATAGGAGAAATGGTTGCCATGGTAACAAAATATAAATATTTTCCCATACTTATAAATTTTACATCTGAATTCATATGTTCCGTACTGTCGGGAACTAAATATATGTCGACACAAAAAATCTGGTGTGACAAGCACAGAACACAACTTTCGATTACCGAAGGTAAGAGAAAGTTGTGTGCTGTGCGCCAGTCACACCAGATTTTTCATTTATGTATGTAAATGTTATATGGCCTAAGTTGCCGAAAAGACAGTGTGAATGTGTGTGTGAGTGTGAATGAGAAACAAGTGTGTTAAAAAAAAGAAAAGGCGAGGGTCCGCCGCAGGCAGGTGCGCCGCCTGCTAGTAATGTATATATTGACTTTTAGATTACTATTATTTCTAATAAAATTTTTTTTATTTTTTTTATTCAAAATTACACGTAAAATAATAAATTGGCATAAATATAATAAAATGGATTTTAACAAAAAAAAAAATTTTTTATATTTAAAATTTTTATCCATTAGCCAAAGCTAAAGACTCGTCTCTTTTGTGTTTTTTTTTTTTGCGCCATTCGCTAATTGAAAAAGCTTTAAAATCATATTTAACCTCAATCAAAGTTTTTTTTATATGAAACGGTAGAAAAAAATTAAATATATTCGCTTTAATTCGTATGAGTCATAAAATTCTCTTCACTCTCTCTGACGTTTTAATATTTCTGAAGGGCTTTAAGGGGGCTGGAGATTAATTTAAATCGTGTTAAGAATAAATTAAATAATTTTTCTGATCGAGGTGAAAATTATTTATTTATCTTTTTCTTTTTAACGTTAATTAATTTGTTTTTTTGTTACAGGATATTTCAAAATATATTTGAGAAAATTTCTCTTTGTATAAATAAGTCTGTTTGACTATTTCGAATTGAAATTTTGTATTTCTTAAGCTTTCCATAAAAGATTTTATTTATTTGCATATGTAAAACTGACACAAATAACCCAAAAAAGAGAGAGAATTGTTTTAAATTTAAGGTTAGGACAAATACAACACTGAATATAATTACCTATATTCTTTTCTAACAATGAACTAAGCTTGCACGATTCCCTAGTAGGAATCTAGAAGGCGATAACCAACGGATTCAAAATCATAACTTAAAGCATAATATAAAATCTAATTGAAATTTTATCACATAATTAAAAATAAATCAAATAAATTTAAAATTGTGATGAATACATTTTTATTTAGTAAATAGTCTAAAATCAATTTTTTTTTTTTTTTTTTTTTTCAAAATTTTTAATTCTTGATTTTTTTTGTCATCATAGTGAGAGGAAGTATTGCATCCTATGAGAGACAAAATCGGCCAAAACTAGTACTAGTACTTTAGTGATGTACTTGTTCTTTTATTGTCTTTGGAAAAGGGAAAAAGAGATTTTAATATTACAATACAAAAATATAACTGAAAACAAATAAAACAAAAACTGTATGACCAACATCGAAAAAAAAAACTAACTAAAATAATTAAAAATGAATTTAAACACCGATTTGTCGATTCATTAATAAAACATTCGACCATATCTTGGAGAATAAATAGTATAGACTATATACACTTACTAACATATTTAGTTTCAATTACGATTTATGTGATCCAGGCACATTTATTTATAACGTTTGGTATCCAAATAATTTAAATATTCATCAGACTGCCTGGGAATCCGGGTCACTTGACTTTTAGGTTTTCAACAGGGAATAAACGGGAATGGACATCACGTAGTGAAAAAATGGAGTCTGTAAAAACAAGAGAACTATCGGTTTCCTGCGCATGCGCCCGCGATCAACTCAGGCGACACTAGCACCATCATACGACAGCGCTTGTTATCTTCATTCTGAACATAGGTACTATTTCTCAAAAAGCACACCAAATTGCTCCATTGACTTGTCCCCAGAGTTGGCAGGTTTTATCCCGCCGAGTATAATACACGGTTTTATACATGTATAAAACTATTGCGGATAAAACTAGGCCGATGTATAAAAGGTATAAAACTCTGTAAAAAACCAACCCCCCTGAAAAAACAGCTTAAAAGCTTTTCATATTTTATAATGTTTTAAAGCATTGACGATGTTGTTTGCTTTTTATTTAGTAAATAATATAATGAAAATGTTAATAATTGAAAAATGAAATTTATTTGAATTTTCCGTTTTATACAAGTTTTATCCGCAATTTTTGTATAAAACTGCAAAATCGTGTATAAAACCCAACTCTGCTTGTCCCCCCCCCCCCTGGTTTTCAATATTGACATTTGACAACATCTCTAACCTCTTGGCCACGAGAAGGGCGTATAAAAATAATTGAAATTGAATATTTAATTCAATTTGTTATATAGAAATTAAAAATATAAATGTACCTATATTTATAATTAAAATATAAATCAATTTAATATATTTTAAATAAGATATTAAAAGTTTAAATGATATTTATTTATATTTTTTTAATGAATATATTAATTTTTCATTTTTAATTTCGTCCATTTAGAAATTAGTTTAGTAAATGACCAATAGAATACACGAGGAAATTGTAAGAATTAAAAAAAAAAATATTTTATAAATTTTTTTTTATATTCATTTATCTGTGAACAGACAATCAAAGTTTCTTCTCTTCTCTTCCCTACTTCCTTGACCAAATCTTATTCAGCCCTGAATCAGCAGCCATTTTACTTCTACTTGCAAAAGTACTTTACTAATTTTTATATGGAATTTTATTTTTATATCTTTTTACTGAAAAGTTTAATATTTAATATACAAACATCTCATCTCTCATCATTTTATTAAAAACAGGTATTTATTTATTTTCCTTCCACTTTATTAAAGATCAATCAAACTGGAGGCTTATTATGATCTTGGAATGTTAATTTTTTTTCACATATAAACAATAACAATCGTAATAATATTTGTAAAATAGAAATATTTTACATTTACTTTTTATTATTAGGCATATTTTTTTTTTTTTGACAGCAGAGTGTTATAACCATAATATGACTCCATTTTTATTGTGAAAAACAATAATATTCTTTGACAAATAAATATTCTTTTGCTATGTTATTAATACTTTTCTTTTAATTCGCGATTACAGTTGGAGTTGCATGAATTTACTGGCGTTAGTCATAAATTTGCGTGTCAGTTTTGAGGCATTTGCATGGTGGTAATTACTGGCGCCAGTGTCTGATAATCTAATAAAGTAAGAAAAAGAATATTTACTTTTGCCAATTATAAATTATTAAATCAATAATTTCATAGTGTTAATTTCTTTTTTCTGTTTTATTGATTAAAATATTATTTAATATTTATTTTATTATAATTTAAGATGTATGGATTAAAATTGTAAGTATCTATTTTATTATAATAATATTTATTTTAATTTAAGACGTAATTAGTCGGCCATTTTGCTTTTTTTTGTCCCAATTTCAATAAAGATTTCAAGATGTCTGTCTTTTAACATATTTTAGACTTTATCTACGCATTATCTGTTATTAGTTGACAGGGCCTACGGAAAAATATTTTTTACTTTTCAAATAAGATTTAATGTAATACAATGTTATTTATTTAAATAAAAAAGAAAATATTTTAATTTAAAAAATATAAATATTATTAGAAATTATAGATATTATATTATTTTCTTCTTTTATAAAGAATTTTAATTCTTGCTATAATTTACACTATTATTATTTTCTTCTGTCCTTGCCTGATTATTCCCGTGGTGCGGGGTCGGCGGACCTTATTCTCCCCCTCCTATCCCATGCTGTTGTCTCCGATAGGCTTAGCTCGGGCATGTCTCTCTTGACCCGATGAAGCCAAGTCATCCTACACTATTATTATTTTAATAAAATTAAACAAAAATTTGATTCGGATTATTTCGAGGCCATTTTGGATAAATTATCAAAGCAATGATGTTAAATCATTTGAAGAATATGTCGGCAATTTTTTCTCTCTCCATTCTCTTTATTGGCCTACAATAGAGGTGGCAAACTCAATTTGATTCAGATTTCTATAAAAATAACGAAAATATAGGAGAAATATGAAGGTGACATTAACCTATAAGAATGGTTTTTTTTTTATCAATTTCAACTATAATTACCCTGTACAAGATTTTTAAGATTAAAATATAATCGAGAAAGAAAAAAATACGAAATGGTAAGTTATAATAATAATAATAATACCTTTCTTATAGGTTAATGTCACCTTTATATTTCTTCTATATTTTCGTAATTTTGATAGAAATCTGGATCAAATTGGCTTTTTCACTTCTATTTTAGGCTAATAAAAAGAATGGTGAGAGAAAAAAGCCCGAAAAAGTTTCCTATCATAGAAAAAAAAAATGGCATAATGTTAAATCGAGCGAATCATTTAATTAATTAATTATTATTGGATCTTTGTCCCTTGGATCTATTTATTAGAATTAAAAATCAATTTATATGAAGAAATATTCAAAGTTTAATTTGTATTTATTTTATTTTAGGTTTTTAAGCCCAAAAAATTTTCCGCTTTGATTAGACAAACTAAAAATGTTGATATGGAAATTAATCCATTAATCCTGAAGATGGTTTAAAGTTAAGACCGAAACGTCCCTTTTTTTAAAGACATTGTTTTTTCTTCTCAGGGGTCGTCCACATATTAGGTAACTCCTTTTTTGAAGATTTTCTCCCTCCATGTCACAGTAAGTCACATACAAACAAACCACCCTATAAATATTACGTCACAACATATTGTAGAAATACCCCCGAATAAAACTTCTTATACAAAATTCATATCATTCAACCTTTTTTTTTTCAAAAAATTTTATAAATTAAACTTTGAATTGTTATTCGCTCAGGGGCCCACATCTTGTGGGTACGTGGATGGCGACCACGAGCTACCCGAGCTGGGACTGGCAACCCTTCTATGCTTTGCATGTCTGTCTCTTCCTTCCTCTTTTCAACAGGCGTCAGACCGTGCGACGGGCCGACCTGTTATATTCCCCGGTCCTAAAAATCCACGAATGAACACGATAACGGCTAGGGCGCCCCCTGCAAGCGACGTAGCCCCCAAGGTGCGATAGGGGGGGGGGGGGTCTGGAGGGGGAGAATAAAGCCCGCCGACCCCGCACTAAATAATAAGGCGAGGACAGAAGAACTTTGAATTGTTATGTCACATGATATATCGTCGTGGAAACAGCAATATGTTGTATGTCCAAAAATCAAAGTTTTCAGGAGGGACAAAAAACTGTTCCAACATGTCATTATGCTTCCAATTTATTTCTTAAATGCTTAAACATTATTTATTTTACCTTAGAATGATAATGCCGTAAAATTTGTTGTGTTGTACAGATCAACAAGTTGGCCATAGTGGTGCAATAAAAAAATATGGGGATTGACTTCCCCGAGACTTTCTCGTATATTCTTTTGGAATTACGTCTGGGTGTGTGTGTGAACACGAAGGCTTAAAAACCAAAGCAGCTAGATCGATGAAATTTGGTATATGCTCCTTACACTAAAATTGTAAATTTCTATCAACTTTTGGAGTAAATACGTCACTTGGAAGTAGTACTTTACTTAAAAAGTTTTTTCGAAAATTTTGAAATTTTCAATTTCTTTGTTATATTATGATAAAATACTCTATTTTAAAAAGTTTTTATTCTTTGACATTTTTTCGAAAACTGAATAGTTTTTGAAATAATCAAAGAAGAAATAGAAAATTTTCGTTAATTTTGATAAAAAAATCAAAACAAAATCATACAGGTGTCATTAAAAAAAGGGTCAATATAAACAAATTCATTTGTTTCACAAATTCATTTGTTTATATTTACCCTTTTTTTTAATGACACCTGTATGATTTTGTTTTGATTTTTTATCAAAATTAACGAAAATTTTCTATTTCTTCTTTTGATTATTTCAAAAACTATTCAGTTTTCGAAAAAAATGTCAAAGAATAAAAACTTTTTAAAATAGAGTATTTTATCATAATATAACAAAGAAATTGAAAATTTCAAAATTTTGGAAAAAAACTTTTAAGTAAAGTACTACTTCCAAGTGACGTATTTACTCCAAAAGTTGATAGAAATTTACAATTTTAGTGTAAGGAGCATATACCAAATTTCATCGATCTAGCTGCTTTGGTTTTTAAGCAATCGTGTTCACACACACACACACACACACACACACACACACAGACATAATGCCAAAAATGGTTTTTTTGGACTCAGGGAGGTCTACAACGTGGAGAAACATCAAAATCTCGAAGTCGAATTTTTTTTACGATTACATAACTTTCTCTATACGAGAAAGTAAAAATCAATTTTTTTGACAAACGACATATTGCGGTTTCCAAGTCGATATGTAATGCTCCATGTCTGTAGTTGATATGTCACACTTGGAGAAACCCCATGTCCCAATTCGTAACGTTTTGGCCAGACCCCTCCCCCCTCCTAATATGTGAACGACCCCTAAGTTGTTGTGATTTCATCATAAGCTTTTTTTTTTAGTTATGGACTTTAAAAAAACTTCTCAAAGAAATTTCAACTATTTTAATATTGGATTTGAAAATGAAGATAATAATTTTCCATCAATGACAAAAATTTGGGAGAAGAAACGAGTAGAAATTCAAACATTGGAAGGGAAATTTTCAGTTGTCATGTGGATAAATCCCAATCAACAACAACGACAGCAGCATCCACAACAACAACAACAACAACAAACTATTAAAAAAGAGCCATTAACGAAATTAGATCTTGCCGATCCGAAACAATTATCGGAATTTACAAAAAAGAGCAATCAAAGTAATAATAATAATAACAACAACAACACGTTTGTTTATAAACCGATTGCTTGTCCGCAAAAGAATTGTATAAAAATGTTCCGGGATAATGCCGCCTTACGTAAGCACTTGCACACGCACGGGCCGCGTATACACGTTTGCGCTGAATGCGGGAAAGCATTCGTGGAGAGTTCGAAATTGAAACGTCATCAGTTGGTCCATACGGGGGAGAAACCGTATCATTGTACATTCGAGGGTTGCGGGAAACGTTTCTCGCTTGATTACAATCTCAAGACGCACGTGCGAATTCATACTGGCGATCGTCCTTTTGTTTGCCCTTATGGCAATTGTTTCAAACGATTTGCCCAATCGACCAATTTAAAATCGCATATATTAACGCATTCAAAAGAAAAAGGACGGGATTCGCCTAAAAATAATACACCAGTTACTATTAAACTAATCAAACTTACTAAACAGGTGGCGGTCAAAAAAGAAAAAATTTAAATATTTATTATTTTATCAAAAAAATGAATTTTCAAATTAATATTCTTAAAGAGAGAAAAAAAAAATATATATGTTGTAATTATATTTTATGTAAAATTGTTTTAAAAAAACACTTAATTATTAAAAATAAATTTCTTTAAAAATAAAATATTTGTTATTTGTTTGGCTAAATTTTTAATTTAAATACCATTTGACGCAGGGCCGGAACTAGGAGATTTTGTAGGGGGGGCAAAATTTAATTTGCCGCCCCCCTCCTTAAAATTTTCTATACAAAATTCATATTATTTTACCTTTTTTTTTAGTAAATCTTTCTTTAATTGCCGCCCCCTGATATCTGCCGCCCGGGGCAAACGCACCCACTGCCCCCCCCTCAGATCCGGCCCTGATTTGACGATAAATTAATTATAATATTTTCCAAATTTTTATATTATTATTCATCCCGGGGATCGTCCTTTTGTTTGTCTTCATTGGCCAAAAGTCCTAAGCGATTATTTAAATTAAACTCTCGTTAAAACATTTTATTAAATCCTATTTTATATTTTCCTTGACTTAATTCATATGGATTAACATTATTAAAACTCACACAAATATCCAAAAAAAGAATGTCTTTTTTAAATGTTATAATTTTAGTTTAAGGTTATGACAAATACAACAGAGAATATAATTAATTATATTCTTTTCTAACAATGAACTAAGCTTGCAAGATCCATTAAAAGATGTCAACCACCGAAATCAAAATCATAATTTAAATATTTAACAAAAATTTTTTTTATCATTTTATTAAAATAAATTTAAAATTGTGATGAATAAATTTTTATTTAAGTAAATAGTCTAATATCAATTTAAAGTGTATATTCTCATTTTGTACTCAAATTTGTTTGAAGCACTCTTGTACTTCATCGGAGAAATAGTCGCTAAAATAGTTAACATCTTGAATTCTAATATGTTGACAGAAAAAATCAGATGTGACAAGCACAGAATGCAAGAGAAAGTGTGCGACTATCGCACCAATTTTTTTTTTTTTTTTTTTTTTGCGTTAAACAAATATCTTTTTGACATTTTTTTAATATGATTTTAAAGATAGAGAGAGCGCATCGTTCTCTTTTGGTTTTCTTATACAGGAATTCTAATTAACTTTTCCCCCGGGATATACGTAGCAGCCTAATCTTTAATATAGAAGAAGAGTTTTAAGAAAAGAAATGTAATATTCATTTCCCTTGTCCATGTCAGACAATAAAATCGATATTTGAAAATCAAAAGAGAGAGTTGGGGGTAGGTAGATCCATATCCATAAATCAAATATTTCATTAATTTTAAATAATAAAATTTTTCTTTTATTTCATTGTTCAAAATTTCAAAAATATTATTCTTTATTTTATAAAAGACACACGCCCCGGGCTTGGCGTAGTTGGTAACGCGATTGTCTTGTATACCAAGGGTCGGGGGTTCGAATCCCAGGCAGTCCGATGATTTTATTTAAGCCATTTGGTATCCAAATGGCTTAAATAAAAACACTTGGAACCCAAATAAATATATACTGTATTATAAATAGGAACCAACCGAATATTCTGTTTCGGCCAAAAATCCTGGTTCAGGTCAAATGATTTGCAAAAGTGGAAAAGGTGGGGAAAATATTTAGTCTCCCTATAAAAAAGGTAAAATGATTTTCGCGGGAGGGAAAAAAAATTTTCCGCAGGGCGGAAAAAATTTTAAAAAAAAAAAAGGTAAAATATGAATTTTTTATAGGAAATACAATTTTCGGTTTCGGTCGAAACTAAGATTGGGGGGGGGGCCAAGGGGGCCCCCCCCCGAAATTTCCCAAACATATATACATATACAGACCTCAGCGCAACAAATTTTTCCGCAGGATGGAAAACTTTGGTTCCGCAATAGAAAAAATGTTTCGCATAAAATTTCGTGTTAAAAAAAATTTCGTTTCTTAAAAAAAAATTTCCGTAGAAAAATTTTTGAGTTCAGGCCCCCCCCCCCCGAAAAAAAATTTCTATATACGTCCCTGTAAAATATATACATATAAAAATAACATTTTACAAAGAACATTACTAACAATACAATACCAATTAATTTAATTAAAAATTTAAAAATTAAATTTAAAAAAATTATTGCGTAACATTGTCAACAACTTAATTATTATATTTATATTAATTTCTCTTATCTCTATATATATGTTAATATATATATAAAGAAAGTATCGGATTCATGTCAAAATTTTGATGGATATACACGTGACTTTCGGTCGGACCCTAATTATAAATACTAGTATCGTTGAAAGTCTTATATGGCCTAAGTTGCCCAAAAAGACTGAGTGTATGTGTGTGTGTGTGTGTGAATTGGAAAAAAGTGCGAGTGTTTAAAAAAAAAATAAAAAAAACGTACACACCAGGGGGGGCGTATATAGAAATTTTTCGGGGGGGGGGAAGGGGCCTGAACTCAAAACATTTTCTTCGGAAAATTTTTTTCTAAAGAAACTAAATTTTTCCAGTCCTGCGAAAAATTTTGTTTTTGCGGAGAAACTTTTTTTTACCTTTTTTTTTTTAGAGACACAATTTAAACACAATCAATTCAATTAATGACCTCCTAGCTTTAGTAATTTGCACATTAGTGCAGGCAAAAAAAATAACATTCATTATATTTTGTAGGAATAATTAATTTTAAAACTTTCTAGAAAAAACGTATAGCTACACAGATAAGACCAAATAATACAAATAAGGGTGCTCTATCTGCTGCCTACCCTGAATAGGTGACCATTCATTATTCAATTTAAACGAATGTTTTCAAAAAAAAAAAAGCTCTGAATAGCGTTGGAATTAAATAGGTGTTTCACACTCTCTCTTTTTTATTTCTTTTTTATAGATGTGTTTATTACTCTAAATCGTTCCTTTGGGAAATAACGTTTCATCGATCAGCGTCAGGGTCCTTAATCGCCTTTAACTCCTCCCTCTAAGAGGAAAAATAAAAATAAAAAGAGGTTGAATAAATTGCCAATATATATATGTAGACCTATATATATATAAATATTAATTTGATTTAATGAATGTATAATAATATGATAATATTGTGTTTAAATTGTAAATTTGATTTCGGTCGTCGCCTACTAGATGTAGCATGAATCCATCTAAATTAGTTCATTGTTAGAAAATGCAATTATATTCAGTGTTTGTATTGTTCTAACCTAAAATTAAATTATAACATCACCTTTTTGTTTTCATTACTCTTTCAATAAATAATCAAAACATTAAAATTTTACGTAAGTACAATTAAAATTGATTAAAATTTTAAAATTGGGGGGATATATTTATTAGAAATTTTAAATGTATTATTTGATTTCCTTAACCTCCAATCGACTTTAATTTAGCTACTCTAAATTAATTGAATTGACATGAATGTAGCAATAATAATGTCTGATAAAAACAAAATTTAATTTTCATCAAATAATTAAATATAGAATTTTTTTTTATAATTAAATTATTAAAATAATAATAAAATTATTATTAATTAAATTAAAGATAAATTTTTTTTTTTTTTTTTTGAGTTTTATTAAATAAAAATTTTAAATATTTTATCTCTTTTTATAAAGAGCTACTGTAGTTACCTTAATAAATAACTTCCTGCTACTTTTCTTTCCACTCTGTTTAATTAACCGTTGTTTACACTTTATTATTATCTAATAATAAATTTGTTGGGTAAAATCTCATTACCTTATTTTAGTAAATAGGCGCTCTCTCTCGCACACAAGAGTGAATGTGACTCAGGCGGGCATGATTTAATCATTTCATAATTTAATTCTAGTGCTGGCCACTCTCATTGAGATAATATAATAATAAAGTAAATGTATAATTAAGTTAATGTGATTCCGGAAGAAAGAAAACAGCAAAAATCTTGTTCTATATTTTTGTAAATAATTTCGGCCGGCCTAACGCAGCAGCTTCTATATTATAAATAATAAGAGAGGCATTTTGTGAGATATTTGCATGAAGAGAGGAGAAGACGAAGAGTTCATGAATCGTGAACGAAGCATTCAAGTATTCGTTCATGACTCGTGAACGAAACATTCAAGTTTTCGATTATAACTCGTGAACGATACATTCAAATATTCGTTCATGACTTGTGAACGAAACATTCAAGTTTTCGTTCATGACTGGTAAACGAAACATTCAAGTTTTCGATAATGATTCCTAAACGAAGCTTTCAACTATTCATTCATGAACGTGAACGAAGCATTCATATATTCTTTTATTACTAGTAAACGAAGCATTCAAGAATTCATTCATGACTAGTGAATGAAACATTCAAGTATTCGTTCATGACTCGTGAACGAAACATTCAAGTATTCGTTCATGACTAGTGAACGAAGTATTCAAGGATTCGTTCATGACTCGTGAACGAGGTATTCAAGTATTCGTTCATGACTAGTGAATGAAACATTCAAGTATTCGTTCATGACTCGTGAACGAAACATTCAAATATTCGTTCATGACTCGTGAACGAAACATTCAAATATTCGTTCATGACTAGTTCTTCACCTCCTCTCCTCATGATCAAGGACCGTCATTTACTCCTAAAATTGACCGGGCGAATATTTACAAAAATATAAGTATAAGGCGTTCCTGAAAGATTTTTTTCTTTTTTTAAAGTTAATTTTTGTTTTTCTTCTTGTCTTTATTTTAATAAAATAAAAATAAATAATTCATTCAATATATAATATTTTACATCTCTACTCTCTACCAACAATCTCGTTCGTTCTGTAGCAACCGCAATGGGGGAATATAAAATTTTTGTGACTTACCTAACGTTATTGAGTGGTCCAAAATTGTCTTCACTCATATAATCACTAACGCTGCCACCACGAAAGGAGTCGAATCGATGGAGAGGCCGAGTTCCTGGTGAGACACTTCCTGAACCGACACCACGTGACGTCTCACTTTGACTATTCGCCTTGATGAATGATTTAGAACTCGCCATACTAGAAGAAAAAAGAGTGTAAGAAAAATTATTATTGTTAATAGAGATTTCTTATTTGAGAATATTTTGATGGAAATACATGTTTTCCTGATGGAATCTCAAAAAATAGTTAAACGACTGACGAGTTTTTGAGATAATCACCTTTTCTTTTTTTTTTTAAATATCCGATAAAATGTATTAATTAATTTGAAATAGAGTATGATTTATTGATTAGCATGGATTGGATGATTTCAAATATTTGATTTTATTATTTATTCTCTCTCTCTCTTATATTAAATTAATTCAATCCTCTATTACGTAAAAGAGAATCAATCAATATTTAATAACTTACAAGGGAATGTTATTTTTTCTTTTCTTTTCAAATTCTAACCTTGTTAATAATTTTAGTGAAATTAACAATGCAGATTTTTTCAGTTCGTAAAAAGAATAGAAATTTTTGCTAGTTGCTAACTTCATTTGTATTCGAAGTGATTGTCATTTAAAGGTTAATTTTTCTCTCTTATTTTTTTGATTACTTAAATTTTGTAAAACTCCGTTTATTGGAACAATACAAAGAACAAGAATTCGTGTTTTAATGAAATATGAATACAATCTTGTAAGTACAAACATCTCGTAACATTAAGGTTGTTCGGACATTAAAGCACTTTATTAGATTAAAAGCTAATTTTTTAATATGTTATTAATCATTATCACATACGTTTAAAATAAAATTTTGAAGCAGATCTGACCCAGGGTTATCGTGTAATTAATTTTTAAAAATTGAAATTTAACATGTAGTCTATGGGAAATATTGACGAAACGCACACATATCAAATTATATAGCCATCTCTGCAATAGATACAAAAAACAAAAAACTTGCATTTAATCAATTCACTCCCGAGGAATACGTTAAACATAAAACAAAAGCTTTCTGCTTACAACGCTTTTTAAAGATATTTTAACAAGAAAGTCAAAAAAATTCTCCAAAATGACAGTCGCCAATATTTAAAAATAAGGAAGTTTCGAGTGAGACCAGTCCGGCAGCTTTATCTGCCTTAACATAATATTCATTTCTCGCTGTCAGTTACATTTTTTTTTTCAATTTTACGATATTTTTTCTCGCAAATCGTCCATTGT
>JAKCPI010012938.1:0-55303 GCA_023213315.1 Euborellia annulipes | reverse complement strand
TACATTTGAAAAAGCATCTCAAAGATAATTGATTTTTGAAATTTAATCAAAATCGTTAGAGCGAATTTTGAGAAAATCGAAAAAAACTGAAAAAGTACATCAGTAAAGTACTAGTACTCTTTGGCCGATTTTGAATAAAAGCTTATTTTTCCGGTCCCGGGAGGTATTTAACTTAAATATAAGAATTTCAACCTCCTAGCTCAATTCCTTCATGCTTAAAATTGAACACACACACACACACAGACACACACAGACACACACACAGACAGACGAGAACATAGTCACGAAAACCATAATTTCTTTTGATTCAGGGGGACCTCAAAACGTGAAGATCCATTTCAAAATCTCAGACATCGAATTTTTGACATGAATCCAATACTTTCTCCTCTATATATATATTACATATATACATAGGTAAGAGAAAGTAAAAAATTAATTAATTAACAATTAAAACAATTTAAAGAAAAAAAAAGATTTAAATTTATATGATTAATTGCGAGAATTAGGCCTAATTTAATTTTTTTTTTTATAACGCAATAACTTTGAAACTACTTGACGGATTTTCATGGGATTTTTTTAATCTTTAGAATATTTTACGAGGATGATTTTGATAATTAAAAAACACTTTTTATTTATTTATTAATATTAAAAAATATTTTTTAAAACAAAAAAAAAAAATAAATAAATAAATTACACAAAAAAAAATGGTTGCACACGGCGAGATTCGAACTCGAGATTTCGTGTTTACAAAGAACGAACGCTACCGATCTATTTTCGAAAAATTTTTTTTGTTTATACTTGCATAATGAATTCCATTTCTATTTAATAATTCAAAAACTTTGCGAGGGATTAATAATTAATTACTTTAACTAATTAGACAAAGAAGCGTTGATTAGTTTTGTAAAATTACGTTACAAATTCGATGAGGGAAATAAATCGAAGCAAAAATCTGGCGTGACAAACGTATAACACAACAACTTTTGATGAAATTGTTCTTTTTGTTTTTGTGCCTTGCCTATTTTTGTTCACTCACTCTCACAAAGACAAATCATTTTTTTTTTTTTTTTTTCTAACCAAACATTTTCTTTTGGCATTTAAATCAAAAAATACAATATCGAAAGAAAGAAAAGAAAGAGAATTTTTTTTCTTTTTTTTAATAATAAAATGTCAAACCCTTTTATTTATTATTAATATTATGTAAACACAAGGGAGTTAACATATTCTAAGTGTAAATGACATGTAAGAAGAGGGGCCAGCCAGCCAATTCATTCATTATATAACAAGTTTATTCTTTCGAAAACAGATTTTTTTTTTTGAAATATAACAACATCAAAGAATATTATTATTTTATTGGGGATTCCTTTTTTTTTTTATTTTTATTTATAAATAAGTCTAGCTGGAGCAGCTAGCTCTAAGGGCTCCATTCTACATCTGCTAAACCTACTAGGCCTAATTTTGAAAAAATAGTAGCACCCCGCAGGCGTGTTCTTCAGCTAGTACTAATTAAATAAAAAGACAATCTTAGTAGCTCTTGGAGTCGTGTTCTGGAGTCAGTATTAACTAAATAAATAATAAATCATAGTAGCCCTCCGGAGTTGAGTTCTGTAGATAGTATTAATTATAAATAAATAAAAAAATCATAGTAGCCCTCCAGAGTTCGAGTTCTGCAGCTAGTATTAATTTTAAAAAAAATAAAAAATCATAGTAGTCCTCTGGAGTTGAGTCCTGTAGATAGTATTAATTATAAAAAAAAAAAAAAATCATAATAGCCCTCCAGAGTCGAGTCCCAGCTAGTATTAATTATAAAAAAATAAAAAATCATAATAGCCCTCTGGAGTTGAGTTCTGTAGATAGTATTAATTATAAAAAAAATCATAGTAGCCCTCCAGAGCGAGTTACGCAACTAGTATTAATTATAAATACATAAAAATCATGTAGCCCTCGAGTGAGTTCTGTAGATAGTATTAATTACAAAAAAATAAAAAATCATAGTAGCCCTCCAGAGTCGAGTTCCGCAGCTAGTATTAATTATAAAAAAAATAAAAAAATCATAATAGCCCTCCGGAGTTGAGTTCTGTAGATAGTATTAATTATAAAAAAAATAAAAAAATCATAGTAGCCCCCAGAGTCGAGTTCTGCAGCTAGTATTAATTATAAAAAAAAATCATAGTAGCCCTCCAGAGTCGAGTTCTGTAGATAGTATTAATTATAAAAAAATAAAAAATCAACTCATAGCACCCCAGAGTCGGTTATGCAGCTAGTATTAATTATAAAAAAAAATCATAGTAGCCCTCCAGAGCAAGTTCTAGCAAATAATATAAACAAATAAAAAATCATAGTACTCGTAGACCCTCCAGAGTCGAGTTCTGCAGATAGTATTAATTATAAAATTTTAAAATTTTCAAAAGTCTATAGTATACACACCCAAGAGAGTTCTCTAGCTAGAGTAAATTAAATCTAGCTAGATTTTACTCTACAATGTACACGTACCGTTAGACAAGGTAAAATTACTTCAATGCTAATAAAAAAAAAAATAAAAAATGTTAATTTGTCATAAATTTTTATTATTATTAGAAGAGAGAGATTAGTAGTAACAAGTTTAATCTTTTTTTTTTTTTTTTCTTTATCACAAACTTTAGATTGAGCCATTATTTAAATGGATGATGGTCAAGAGATTGCGAACTCTCCCTTGATAAGAATTAATCATTCTCCTTTTTTTTTTAACGCTCTATTAACATTTCATTTCATTTCAAGTGGTTATTAAAAAAAGGAAAAAAAAAAAGAAATGAAATTTCATTATCTTAAATACACTGTAAAAAAAAATATGAATTTTCAATCATTTTTCATATACTTCTGGTGATTTAATATTAATATACCCAGGATATGAAATAAAATTAATATACAAGTTTATGAACAAATTACCAACTTTTAAACTTATCTTTTTCTTTGTGTGCCGCCAAATTTTGAAATCGTTAATGCACCGCGACAAGTTGAGAATCACTGGTCTAAACGTTCTCAAATAACTCGACTACCTCAAGGAATTTTTATTAATATTATTTTATAATTATTTTAAGGAAACTTGAAATTATTCTTTTAAAATTTATTTCACAAATCTAAATTTATTAAATTCTAGTTTGAAATTCGCGCTCTAAACTATTTAAATATTTATGAAGTATTATTAAAATCATACTAATTAAATAATTTTTATAAAGTAATTCAACTAAATAGCTATAAAAAATTAAAATTAACAATTTTTACCAAAATAATTAATTTTAAAATATACAAGAAATTTGTTAGGTTGGCAACAAATTGAACTTTCTCATATATATTCATAAACAGTTTATGAAACAGAGTTCCTATACTTGTATAGGAAGTTTTCTGGAAGTTTTTTTAACAGTGTAAGCTACTCAGTTTTGTCTACCCCGAACCCTGGTGACAAATAGCGGAGTTAAGGTGCGCATCTCGGGGTGCTAATTTTGGGAGATTGCGGCCACAATTTTGAAGCTATCGACCACAAATTTTTTTTAAAATAAAGCTATTTAAATTATCTACAACTTATAGAAGGCCTTTTTTTGATTTTCGAAAAAATAAAATTTTTTTTTAGATTAATCGCATTAAATAAAATATATTTTAAAAAAATTCGCTCGACATCTTATAGATAATTAAATTAGTAATCATTGTGTTAAAAAATAATTAATTTTTTACCCTTAATTAATTAGCTGGAATCTTTCAAATGAATTGTATCCCTATGGGAAAACTAACGCCATCTCTTGCCGCCTAGAGTAACTCGGTAGTCATTCGTCTTCTAACGGTTTTTCGAGACGCAAAAGTTGTGTGCCGTACGATCACTCACACCAAATTTTTATTCTCCGTGTCTTTGCAAGGGGGGTTGATAATTTTCTACACAGTCCTACACAACAATATATTAACATATTATAGAGGTAAGAGAAAGTAAAAAAAAAAGATTGAGAATCACTGGTAGAGAGATTCAATTCCATTTTCTGTCAACTGTTTGTATTTCCTGATTAAAACATCCATAAACGCCGCCATGCATGAAAATATCCCCTCAGCTATGAAAGACATATGACACCCGCAAACATACATCAACAAACATAAAATGTATGTGTGATACCGGCCCTTACGGGTGGGTTGCAAGAACGTTCTTTAAAGTCAGTGGTTCGTTAAAAATAGTCTTTAAACTAAAGATGGAAATACTAACCTAATTATTGGGACATCGAGCTATAATTTTTTTAATGACTTATTAAAAAATTAACGTAATTAATTTTTTACCAAGCAAATACAAAAAAACAATCTGTCCCAATAATCTTTAATTTTTTTTTAAATTTAAAAATGAATTTATTGTTATTATTAATCACATATTAATTAAGAAATTTTTAAAATAAGTTTAGATGATTTATTTAAAAACCAACTTTCAAATTAGTTCAGCATTCTTGCAATAGATGGCAGGCTAGTCTAACTGCCGATCCCCTAATAGCCTATATTTATATATTTTTATGCTTTTATAAAAGATACATAATATATATTTATAAAGTATTTATTGTTAAAAGATCAATGAAAATCAGCCAAATGCATTAAATATTATTAGCTACCATTCTGACATCTCTTGGCAAATTTTTGAATTACTTGATTTTTGGGCATACTTTTTATGACACACAACGCCATCTTATCGGGAAAAACATGCGTAACACCTTTGCTCCTGTTCCTTCTTAACGATTAGTTGTTTAATTTTTTGCATTGAGTGTATATATCATCATGAGAGACAGCTAAAAATAAAAATTCATTAATTTAATTGTGGTTCTTTTAATTTTCAATACATATTAAACGATATTTATTAATTATTATAGATATTCATTTGACAAAATGGGGTTATGTTATAACTAGAAAAATTAAAAGTGAAATTAGGAACAAATTGTATGACATGTATGAATCATACAATGCGCCCTTGCGGTTAACTGGTCAACTATATAAATTGACATTTACCCTAACCTCACTTTCTCACCTTGTCAGATAAATATCTATAATATTTAAGAAGCCAGAGAGAGGGCGAAGCCACCAGTTGCACAACCCGCCACCGCCAAGTTAAAATAAAATGATCTTTTTTATTTTTTTACAATTAAATTCCTAACATAATAAAATCGAGAGAGAAAGAATTAATTTAAAATAACTATTGGTAATTTTTTTTTTTTTTGCTTTTAGAATTAAAAAAAAAAAGTTTTGAAATTTTAACTATTTCCTATATTCATTGTCTTTTTTTTTTAATTTTTTTTTTTTTTTTTTTTTTTAACAAAGTGGATAAACATATAAAGAAATAAATTATGCATTCCTCATTAAAAAATAAGAGGGAATTATTACGAAAGCAAAACAAGAAAAAAAATTAATAATTTCATTTATCAAATAAAAAAGTATAAAGTATTTAATTTGACTAATTAGCTCGTTATTATTCAACAACAATACGTGTAAAATAATATGATTTTAATATTTTCATTCTAATTAATATTTCGTTGTGAGCCAGAATTGATTGATTATTATTATTATTAAAATTAAGCGAATTTTCGCTTTACAAGTAATTAATAAATAAAAAAAAGGAGCACGAAAAATAATTTTTATTTTATTATAAGAATTATATAATTTTTAAAAAATCAAATTTCTGAAAAATAATTAAATAAATAAAAAAATATTTGCATAAATAAATAATGAACATTTTTAAAGTTAACAACTAGTGTATTGAATTTATTTCAATGAGATGTAGAATGCATATATATATATATATATATATATATATATATGTGGGAAATTAAAATGATCAACTTTGAAAAAAAGATATGATTTATTAAAAAAAGAAAATAAAATAGTAATAACACAATAATTAATGAAAAAATACTTCTTCTTTCTTCTTTTCGTCTTATATATCGTCTTTACTTCTTTTTTCTCGCCTCTTCTCACATCAGCTGTCAGTCTTAATTCCCTTTTTTGCCACCAGTCGCGCTACTCTTGGCTAGTTGGTGATTTGTATAAACAGCGACCTCTCTTCCTTGGCGGTTTGCTTAAACAGCGACCCCACACTTCGGCCGTCCTGGTCTTCGTCCGCCTCGGACGATAGTGATTCATAATCTTCATCGAACCATCTCTTCATATACTCAGCGAATGTGGAGGTCCTCAAAGGTCCTTCCTGGAAGCCCTCCTTGATAACATCACATGTATCATTCGATTTCACTTTGGTGATTCGATACGGTCCGAGAAATCGCGGTTTTAACTTGAGTCGAGGGTCGAATTTAACCCTTTTGATAGCTACTAGATCACCAGCTTTGTATTCGTTCAATTTCATTTCCCTTAGATCATAACTTTTTCTGTTCTCTTCCTGACCCTCAATAATGTGGTCTTTCGCACTTTTCTTTAATTCATCCATTCCAAAGTTGGCTATCATCTCTTCCTCTACAAGATTCTTGATATTATGGCTTGTACGATCCCTCATCTTCGTACCAAGCATTAGTTCAATTGGAGACGTCCCATTACTTCGGTGAAAGTTCGAAACCAAATCCTGCTGAAGCATACTCACTTGTTGGTACCCCTTGGTAGGAATGATCTCCGATAAACATGGCTCAATGATCTCATCTTTAAGCCATTCCTTTATATCACTGTCCACAATATCCCGCTCATGCAATGGAAATCGTCTTGGGTTATTTGATATGGGTCTTTCGTACTTAAAAATTATTTTCATTTCCAGATTTGTAGTTTTAGTCTTCTTCGCCTTATAACTTGAAATCATGTTTATTGGTTTCTGTTTAGAAATCTTGGTCGCTTCCACACCAGTATCTAGTTCTTCATCTTCTATATTATTCAAAGATTCTTCACTTTTCCTCTTAATCACCTTTATTCCGTCCCTATTTATTATTAAATCAGCCTGATTGAGAAGTTCTTCACCAACAACCCCGTCTAGATTCGTATTCATGATCCCGTTTGGTACGACATATATTCTAGTGATGAAAATACTGTCTTCTACTGTTACTTCGCCTTGAAAGAAACCGGACGTCTTGATTTCAGTACCACCAAAACTCGTAAGAGATAGTTCTGCAGAATAAAGCTTTGGAGATCCTATCGACTCATATATGCTTTCCTTGATTAGATTCACCTTACTTCCGGTATCTATTATGACTTTTATTTTTTTCTTATTGAGTTGAACGAATTTATGCATTTTATCTTTAATAATTTCCACTTTATTCATGTAAATCTCAGCAGGAGAACGATCTGGGAGCTTTTGGAGTTCTTTACCTTCTTTGCATTCAAAACTACGGTGACCGAATTGATTGCATTTGAAGCACTTAATTCCAAGTTCTTTGGAAGGACAATCAGGAGATTTGTGTCCCTGGGAGCCACAATTATAGCACCTCATAGGTTTCGATTCGCCATTTGACACCTTCTCTTTAATACTTGCCGTATTCATCTTTTCATGAATCCTTTTTTCTTCCTCCAATTTGGATCTAATATCGCTATAGATTTTTAATCTCTTTCTGAAATCTGTGATATTTGCCGTTCCATACAAAATCATTTTATTATTTGTCGTATCGGGGATCCCATCTGTGACATATTTGATTAAGGACTTTGTATCGATTGATCCTCGGCTAGCAATTTCTTTCATCTTCAGAAAATATTCTTCGACCTGTTCAGTCTTTTCCATCTTCGTCTTTAGGAGGAGCTCATGCAGCTCAGCACTGGTCAGCTTAGAAGAATATTCTTTTAGTAAAGCTTTCTTGAGTGATTTCCAAGAATTTATATTTTCTTCACTTTGAATGAAAAGTCTTGCCAATCCCGTCAACGATTTCTTCCCAAACACAAACATGTGCAATTCGGACCAATTGAAAAGTTTAGAGAGGTCTTCTAACTCTGAAACCCATTTCTTAATAGAATACGTACTTGTACCATCAAATGGTCGAATTGATCCTTCGATATCTTTAAAATTCATCGAAAACATTGACGATGTAGGCATAACTGAAACATGCGGTAAATTAATTTTTTCACGAGTCCCATTTCTATCATTTCCTTCATTTTTTCTTTGTCATTTTTATCTTCCTCTTCTTCTTCATCCTCTTCTTCTTCTTCTTCCTCTTCCTCTTCATCTTCATCTTCATCTTCATCCTCTTCCCAGGCTACATCTTCCGTGTTCATCAGAGCTTTTAAAATATGTTTAATCAGATCATTTTTTGGACAGTTATATTTTCTGCGTAAAACTTGTGCAATTTCGATTAAATCTTTCACTAAAAAATTATCATTAATAAACTTTAATTTATTTCTGTATTCTTCCGAATCTTCTTTAAATTCAAAACCAGTGAATTCTCTCACTTCTGACCTTGATTTATTATTACCATCTTTCCCGAATATCAATTTATAAAGTAATTTTATTGTTTTAAATGTCGCAAAACTCAGATTAGATTTTAACCAGGTAATATCATTCAACGAAGTCATGATTGATTAAAACATAAGTTTATAATGTCTTTAAAGATGAACTCACGTGATATATAATTTTTGAAGAGTAAAATAAAAAAAAAAACACTTATTTTTGTCTCTTGAACTTGCAATGTCGAACACTTTAAATCCCACGACGAAATAAAAATTTGATCCCGGCTGAGCCCCCAAAATGTGGGAAATTAAAATGATCAACTTTGAAAAAAAGATATGATTTATTAAAAAAAGAAAATAAAATAGTAATAACACAATAATTAATGAAAAAATACTTCTTCTTTCTTCTTTTCGTCTTATATATCGTCTTTACTTCTTTTTTCTCGCCTCTTCTCACATCAGCTGTCAGTCTTAATTCCCTTTTTTGCCACCAGTCGCGCTACTCTTGGCTAGTTGGTGATTTGTATAAACAGCGACCTCTCTTCCTTGGCGGTTTGCTTAAACAGCGACCCCACATATATATATATATATATATATATATATATAACAATCTTTGAAATTGAAACGATAATTAAAATTAAATTGCTAACTTTGTTTGTTTGTGTCTTTTTTAATTTCTCTTTTTTTAAACATAAAGTTAACAATATAATTTTAATTATCGTTTCTTATTTCCAAGATTGTTATATATATATATACATTCTACATCTCATTGAAATAAATTCAATACACATATGGTTTACTTTAAAACGTGTAAAATAAAAAATAAAAAAAAAAAACCTTTTCATTATTCAAAAGTGTAATAAAAACATGATATTTACAAAAAGAAATAGGAGTAATTTATTTATTTAAACTAGTTTTTAGTAAAAAAAAAAATTCTTTTTTGATTGTTTGATTTGATTTGAGTAGTCCCCGCCATTTTGGAATTCACATTATTCTATTTCTGAATTTTAAATTAATAAAAAGAAAAAAAAAAACAAATCTAATTTTAGCTATCACCATCTTAACATCTCTCTTTTCGTTCTTCTATCTCAAAAAAAAAAAAAACAAAAATAAACGAAAATGGTCGTGTGCATAGAAGAAGAAAAAAAAAGAAGTTTGAAATTCTATTCCCGATTCAGATTGAAGTTTTTAATATTAAAAGAAGAATTGGAAACCCCTTCCGTGTGTGTGTTTCGTCACGTCTTTCTCTCTGAGTTTAAAGGAGCTCGAAATGGCGTCGAGGTAAAGGTAATCGGAGGTTCAGGGAGTATCAATGGCAAGGCAAACGCGCTAACGACTCCAACATATAGGCAACAAAGGATGCGGCAAATTTACACGATTGTCTTAGGAAAATGTAAGAATTATTATTAGGGGAATTTTTAATTATAGACCACATTTTTGTATTAAATATTTATTAAAAATATTTAAATACTGTACAACGTTTCGAATGCTTATTCTGCAGCCGTTATCAAGTACTGTGCACTTGCACCGACTCAAGTGAACCAACTGTCATGTCCGTTACGTGCCTTTTTATATACAGCGACGTCAGCGCCATCTGTCGGCATTTCTGTGAAGTTAGATTCAAATTTTCCCGCTATTTTCACTCATTTCCATGAAGTTAGTCACAATTATCAAAGCCAGTGTTTACATAAAAAGCATGATCTAACAATAAGTTTCTTGAATTTGATTTTAACATGGATGATATAAAATATTTTTATTAAATCATTCCTGAAAATTAAGAATGATGGTATAAAAAAAAATTTGTAAAGTTTAATACAAAAAATAGAAAAATGATAACCAAAGAATCTAAGGAGAGAGGTCCCTTAGCAACGGTAATGACAGAAGAATCAACAAAAAGGTAAACAAATGAAAAAAAATTAAGAAATTCAAGAGAAAAAGATGTTAAAAGAATGAATTAAAAATGATAGAAAATAAAAATCAGGGAAGAATATTAAGAAGAGTTTTTAGTAAAGGTTGAGTGAGAAAATTATAGAAAATGTTAAAAAAAAAAAAAAAAAAAAATAGGGTTTGTTTACATAGGAGAATTAACAGGCTCTTACAAATTGGAGAAAATAAATTTATATCTAATTAAATACTAATATATAAAAAAAATTATTGTTTTTAATCAAATTTATAATTTTTCTATCAAATCCAAGGGATTTATTTTGTTATATTCTTTTTTTTTATAATAATTTTTTTGTTTAAAAAAAAATTTTATTGTAAACGTGTAAGCTTAAACACTTGAGTTTAAGAACTGAGTTGAATTCATTTCTAAAAGATCGCCAATTTTGAAAATCATTTGACGACGTCACCAGAAAAAATTAAATTTTTCTATTATTGTTTCAACAATACTGATTTAATAATTACAATTTAATTATTATTATTTTATTTAGAAATCAGAAAGTTTTCATATTAGAATTCAATCAAAATGAGGATTTAATAATTGATAATGAATTTCACAATAGACGTAAACTGGACCTAGTGAAAGTGAAATAACAAAAGCTCTATTAAATGGCGCTAGAGAACTCGCTTATCGGATAATCGATCCTAATGGGAAATATCGTTTAGGATTTGCTACACGACAATTCAACATCAATAAGGGTAATGTATTTTATTTTTTAATTAAATCCTTGGGGGAGGGGAAATAAGAATAATGTTAATATTTAACAAGATAAGATAAAATTTCATTTTTCTTGTATCTCTAAATCCCCTAATCAAAGAACTGAATTTGCAACCATTAAAATAATTTCTTTTTGCAACAATTAACGAATAATTTAATTAAAAATTTTAATTTCGTATTCAATTATTGCGTCACAATGATTGTCATCTAACAAGATATCTTATCTTTTTTGAAATTTGATTTTAACGAGTTATTTTATTTCTTTAATAAAAGGAATTCCAGCCGTTTTTATTTTTAAATAAATCACCGCTTATTTGATTATCTTTTTTTTTTTTTAATTATTACATTTTTTAATTGTTAATTAATTTTATCCATTATTATTAAATAATTACTTTTTACAACAATTAAATTTTTATATTCTATTAATAAAAAATTTTAAATGTTGAATGAACTATTCCGTTATAATTCAAAATTATTGATATATGTAATTCAACAATGGCATTTAGAGAGAGAGGAATTCATATATCTTTGGTATTAATATTTATTATATCTGATTTGTAGTGGGGATAATATAATATTTAATATTTATATAAATTAGTTATTGCATTTTGATTGGGATTATATTCAGGTACCAGCCCTACTTTCGTAGACAGTCCTACAATCACAATGAATGTCCTACGTCCTACAATGAAGCCTAATGTGTCCTACTTTGAAAATAAAATATTAAGTTTTTTTATAAGTCTGTATAATCGATTTCTAAACGCCCGGATGAAAGAAATAAGTGTTCAGTAGAGTTAATCAAAGCGGAATTGCTTGTAAGCGTTAATTGTAAAGAAAATTGCGTACAATTTTATGAGAAAGTTTGAAACAACATTAAATTATTAAAATGCGCGAAGAGTGATGAAAAATATAAGTTCAGACATTGAATGTAGTCATTAAATAAATAACTTTACAATAAATTACATTATCATCACCTAAAAAATGTATATATATATATATATTGTCCATCCTATTGTCCAATTGCATTTTAAGTGGAACCCGAAATTATACACACATCCACCCAGGCACCGATTATTAACGTTTTGCTTTGATTAGCCATTCGGACAGATTAGTTACGATTGAATAGGGAAATGAAATATTTTCGATATTATCGGAAAAGGATGAAATCTGATTAATTTATAGTCCTATTAGAAGTCAAGAATCAGTGGCCTAACTACTTTGATTGCCCCCCCCCCCACGATTTTTTCAGCAGTCTCCTGGACCAAATCTTTGTAAAAATTAGCAATCATTATGAAGACGTTTGTTTCTAGCCGAGGACGATACGTATTATACAGATTAATTCAAATATCATATTTGGTCTTTAATTAGATCTATTATTTATTAAATAAATAGTCAAAAGATTCGACATAAAATAAATACAAAATTTTGAGGTTAAAAAGAATTGAATTTATTTCTAAGGGATGTATATATATATTCTACATCCCTAGAAATAAATTCAATTCTTTTTATCGGTTTTTTTTTTAAAACTAAATAAATTAATTTTATTATTAAATAAAAATATTTAATAATAAAATTTAAATTTTTTTTTTCAACAATTAAGTTAAATATCTAACAAAGCTGTGAGTGTTAAATTTAATTAAATTAAATATTAATTTATTTTCTAAATCTCTAATTATTTAATTAAATAAATTTAATCATTGATAAATAACCTAAAAGTGGTTATATTATTTAAACAAAATTTAAATGAAAATGTAGAATATATTTATATTAATATATTCACTTTAACTTAAACTTTCTTTTTATATATACTAATGTCTAATATATTAATATGAAATTTAAATGAAGGTAACCAAGCATTTATTTTGTTTAAATAAAATTTAATATTAAAATTATCTTATAGGGTAATTCAAAAAATAATGAGCGTTTTTTAGAAAGATAAAAAGGTAATTTTTTAAATTAAATTAACCGATATAACTACTAGTCGCAATGCCCGCCTTCGTCGGGCAAGTTCGCATTTCCATTTATATAGATCCATGAATAACAAAAAAAAAAAAAAAAAAGAAAATGGCTTGTTGGCAATTTTTAAAATACGTATAAAATATCATATCGTTTTATTCTCCCGACCGACCGGTTGGTGTTATTAATAAAGATTTAAGAAAAAATGGTAGTTGAGAAAATATCGCATTTAAAAGAAGAAGAAAAAGAGCAAAGATCAGCAAAATGAGAGATTTTTTTTTTCTCTTTCTAGATAACTCAATATTCATGCTCTATTTGTTTTAAATTAAAAATTTTTCAAATAATAAATTTGATCTACTATATAGTTTAACAATTGAGTAGTGGGACCATTTGGAAAACGAATTCTCTCTGCCATTCTAGTTTATATGTCCAAAAATAACAATTTTATGGAAAATTAAATAACAAAAATGGCGTAAATAAAATAATAGAAAGAAACAAGAAAAATTAAATTAATTTAATGAGACAGATTAGAAAAAAAATGCTGATGTTGACATTGCATATACAGATGTATGTTTGTGACAAAAATTGCCGGATACAATTAACTAGAGTGTGAATGATAATAATTAAAAAAAAAAATGAAAATGAATTTGTCATTCATATGTTGGTATTTCTAAAGAAAGAAACAGAGATGTTTGTACATAACCTAAAAAAACAGGCGGCCATTTTATTTGTGTTTCATTTATGGAGTAATAAATAAATTATATTTTCATATTCAATGTTTTTATTTAAAAGCACATGGTATTATTGATATATTAATTAAAAAATTAGAAAATCAATCATATGAATATATAATTACAACAATTACTATTATTAATTTGCCAATTGATATGGTGATGACTAATCAAAATGGCGATATATATTCTACATCTCTTTGAAATGTGGCTTTAACCTCAAAAAAAAGTTTTTTTTTATTTATTTAATAATAATAAATGTTTATTTATAATTAATATCAATTAAGTCTTTTTAGTTGCCAATTTGACTAATCAAAATGGCGATATATATTCTACATCTCTTTGAAATGTTGCTTTAACCTCAAAAAAAGTTTTTTTTTTATTTATTTAATAATAATAAATGTTTAAATATATGTAGATTTAGGAATAATATTAAAATTTAGAAATAAATTCTGAATAATATTTGAAAATAATAAAATTAATACTATTAATGATATTTCTCTGTTTATAAGTAGGCAGGTGTGCGTAGATAGAGGTTAGGTATGTTCATTTTCTGCCAGTCTCTCTATCTCTCTCTGACTGTGTAAAGTAAATATTAAACTAACATTCCTCCTCCACCTCTCAATCTGAAATGGAATTAATCTGAATTATTTAAATTTCCTTGTAGAGAATATATTTAAATAATAAATAGTGCCAACTGTTTGAATTCGTTTTTTTTTTTTTTTATCTAAAAGATTAAAAGAAATTCAAAGGTAAATTCATCAAATTTTTAAAATGTCAAAAATAGAGAATTTTTTTCTTGAGTGTTTATATCCATATACTAGCGGCGCGGTCTGCGTCTAGCTTGGAGTTTTTGCATTCTAGAGCCTCTTGTTTGCTTTCGGCGGTCAAATTTATTGCCAATTTACAGTTCTTAAAATTCTCTCTCTAATATATATAGATGTATATCATCTACATCTCTTGGAATCTTCATAAATAATACAATTGATTTTTTTTTTCGTTTGTTTATAGATTAAACAGTCCCGCCCACAAGAATCGATGGCAACAAGTGGAGATGGAAGTACAATCAACTGGAACATATCAATTAACAGAAACAGAATTGGTTTATGGAGCGAAATTAGGCTGGAGAAATGCCTCTCGGTGTATCGGAAGAATTCAATGGTCCAAATTGCAGGTAGGATTTTCATCCATTTAAACAAATTAATAAATTAAAGACCAAAGGCCGATTCTTTATTAATAAGGTAGTTGGAGAACTTGGCTTTTGTCGTATTGGTGTTTGTTGGGATTAGTTGGTTGATTGGCGTAGCCTTGAATTGTGCTCTATTGGTATTTTTAATGAGAAGAATTATTTATGACTGACATGTTCTCGGATTGGGTATGTTGGTTCATGTTGGTCCATATTGGCCTTGGTTGGTCGAGGTATTATCTGACGAGGAGTGTTTATTTGAATGACGAGGCCTTGGATGTTGGTTCATGTTGGCGCTGGTTGGGTTGGGTTGGAAGAGAGTGACATGATTTCGGGTTTAGCATATTAGTTCATGATTTTTTGACGATTATTTATATGAGTGCAGTATTCTTGGGTTGTGTATTTTGAGCCTTTTTGGGTATGTTGTTATTGATTGAAGGTATTGTATTTGTGTGAATAAAGGGATTTAGGATGATGCTTCATATTAAGTCCATGGTGGCGCTAGCTGGGATTGGTTGGTTGAGGTATTATTTGACGAGGAGTGTTTATTTGAATGACGAGGCCTTGGATGTTGGTTCATGTTGGCGCTGGTTGGGTTGGGTTGGAAGAGATAATTTTTGACGAGGAGATATGAGTGACATGATTTCGGGTTTGGCATATTGGTTCATGATTTTTTGACGATTATTTATATGAGTGCAGTGTTCTTGGGTTGTGCATTTTGACCATTTTTGGCGTATTGTTATCGGTTGTATGTGGTGTGTTAGTGTAAATGATGTAACTTTGGATAATAGTTCATATAGTCTATGTTAGTTCTTGTTGGATGAGGTATTTTTGGACAAGAAGTATTTATGAGAATCAGATGGTCTTGGGCTGTGTATGTTGAGCGTTTTTGGCTGTGTTGTTATTGATTGAATGTGTTTTATTTTTGTGAATAAAGATATTTAGGATAATGCTTCATATTATGTCCATGGTGGCGCTAGCTGGGATTGGTTGATTGAGGTCTTTTTTGACGATGATGATCTTGGGATGGTGGGGTATGTTGGTTCTTGTTGGTGCTGGTTGGTTTAGGTATTATTTGAGTGAGGTGGCCTTGGATTATGTATGTTAAGCGTTTTCAGGTGTGTTGTTAACAGTTGAAAGTCTTGAATTTGTGGGAATGACGAGATCATGGGTTTGGTCCATGTTGGTCCATGTTGGCATAGGTTGGTCTGCAATATAAACTAGAAAATGAAGGACAGGTATAATAAATTTTGGTTTTTTTGACCATTGTCATTTCTTTTGGCCGACTATGTTTCGTATTATTAAGATTAATGTTAAATATTTCTAATTGAAATAAAATGAAAGTAAAAAAAAAATAACGTGTGCCAACTTGATAAAATAAAAAAATATATAATAATTCCAAATAATTTACATATTCAATTTTTAATATAATTCGAGAAAGTAAAAAAAAAAAAAAAACAGCTTTGTGAATAAATTCATTTCTTTTTTTTTTAAATAAATAATTGAATTGCATTCGAGTGGAAAAGTTTATTTTTTTCATATTAATTTTTCTTTCTTTTTTTTTTTGAATAAAAATTAATGGAAATAAATTATAAAAATTTTTTTTATAATAATAAATTTATTTTAGTCAAAAGAATATCAATAATTTATAAAAAAAAAAAAGATAGGGAGAATAAACGAAACGAATGTTCTTTCCTTATCTCTCTCTCTTTCTCTCTTGACCAGTAGATCCCTCATGGACCCCCTCCCCCCCCCCCCTCCTCCACCCAAAAAATAATACCAACTCCGAGACATGTGCATAAATCTTACTTAGAATGGAGATATATAAAAAAAAAATATTTTTTCGCTCTGCACGGTGAAATTTATTAAATTAAATGACATGAATTTAGATCGACTATAATAATTCTATTCTAATCTCTAAAAACAAAAAAAAAAAAATAAAAGGAATTAATAATTGTCAACATCATCAATAAATTTTAATAAAACTAAAAATTATTTATTTATTCTACATTTCACAAAAATGATGTTTATTTAAAAAAAAAAAAAAAAAAAAAAAATGGAGTTCATTTACATAATTGAAATAATAAATTTGTAATTACATTGTTGCTATATTTACTATTTATTTTTAATTAAATATATTTTATTAAATATTTTTTATATTTAAAATACAAATTTATATAATTTTTTTTTTTTTGAGAAAATTAAAAAATTGATTTTTATATACATTCTACATCTTATTGAAATTTTTCGTTTTTGGTTAAATTAATTAAATTTTTTTTTATTTTTAGTCTAGTAGAAATTTTATTGTTATCTAAAAGTACATTTCTTCACTCCAGTAAAATAATAATAATAATGTTAATAAAAAAAAATCAAATTGTTAATATAATCTATTGATATTTCTATTTAATATCTTTTATTTTATATTCAAATAAATAAATATAAATAAACCTATTATGAAAACAAAAATTAAATTATCTAAAAAGAATAATTATTTTATTTATTAAAAAAAAAAAAATTCTAATAATTATTGCTGCAAAAATAAATATTTATTAAAAAAATACAAAAAGTATTTCCATTTATTCTCTATTTTATAAATAACGTTTATTAAAAAAAAATGGAGTTAATTTACATACATTGTATTTAGAATAATAAAATTGTCATTATATTGTTGCTACATTCACTATTTATTTTTAATTAAATATATCGCGGCTAAAATACCGGGAGTTGGAGGCCAAAAACATCGAATACTATTACTACTAATTAAATATATTTTAAATTATATAAATTAAATATTTTTTATATTTAAATTACAAATATAGGTACCGGTATATTAGAAATATTTTTTTGGGAAATTTGTTTTTATATACATTCTACATCTCATTGAAATTTTTTCTTTTTTGGTTAAATTAACTATTTTTTAGTTATGAGTGCTCTATGTTCAGTTTGAATAAATAAAAAATTAAATTAAATGTTAATAAATAAAGATTGAAATTGTTTTTTTTTTTTATTTTTTTATTTTTCCGGCGGCCAGTGGCCATTGCCAACATAAAAAGGTACATACAAATAACATTAATACAAAAAGATTCATATAAATAACATGAATATAAAAACATTAATATAAATAACATTAATATAAAAACATTAATATGAATAACATTAATATAAACAACATTAATATAAAAACACCCATACAAATAACATTAATATAACAACATTAATATAAAAACACCCATATAAATAACATTAATATAACAACATTAATATAAATACACTCATATAAATAAAAAATTCTTCTAAATCACATTCATATACACAATGTTTTCTGAGTGATGATGCTATTATATTTGAATTTGTGGACATTCCATGATGAGGTGTTGAGGAGTGGCCATTCTTGTGTGGTCACATGTACAGAATGGTGAGGGCACTATTGCAAATCTATGGAGATGGGCAGGACAGCGTGTATGGTTTATCCTTAGTCTATTGAGCAGTATGATTTGTGGTCTATTAAGAGATGGATAGCAATGAAACCATGGGGGACTTATGTTGTTTTTGATTCTTGCCAAATGTGATCCTTTTACTTCGGAGGTGTAGATCCAGTTATTTTTCCAGTCTTGTTTGAGTTGAGCTTTAACGATTGGTATTATATCTGTCCAAGGAGCGGGGTCTGTGAGTGGGTTTCCGGAAATTGTTGATATAATCATTATTTTTATTAAATATCTTTTATTTTATATTTAAATACAGGGTGCGGAAAAAGTTCCCGCAATTTTGTTTTTGCGCCATTTCGGCTATATCATTGTATTTTTTTTTATTTCTGATTATTTTATCGAATTCCTTGTGAAATTTCCGTTAAGAAACTGTGCTATTCATTTGTTTATTTTCAGTAGTGTTTGAGTTATGAATCGTGGAAATCAACGTGTCACAGTTGTTGAGTTGCACAAGGTGGGAATGAAGACAGCCGACATTGTTCGAACGACCGGCTTCAAGCAAAGGACTGTCTATGATGCCGTGAAACGGTTCAAGGAGACAGGCGGGATCGCGGACCGTCCTAGAAGTGGCCGTCCAACCTCCGCGACCACACCGGAGAACATTCAGAAGGTTCGGTGCAAAATTCAACGCAATCCGGAGCGTTCGATGCGGAAGATGGCGAGAGGCTCGGCGTTGATCAAAAAGCATCCGACACATAGTCAAGAAGAAGCTGGGACTTCACAGTTACAAGATAGCTAGCGTCCATTTCCTGAACGAAAGGATGAAGGCGAACCGGCTCCAAAAAGCCCGTCGAATGCTTCGTCTGCTCGCCGGTGCTCGTTTGAACAATGTTCTCTTCACAGACGAGAAGATTTTCACAGTTGAGCCGCTTCACAACCGCCAGAACTGCCGCCAACTCCTCAGGAAGGGTCAGCAGAAGACCGCGCGGTAAAAACGATCGGTTGCAGCCATTTTTCAGCCTCCGTGATGGTGTGGGCTGGGATCTGCGCCACCGGGAAGACGCCGCTGGTTTTCATCGAGTGAAACGTCAAAATCAACGCCGCCAGCTACAAGCAGCGAGTCCTCCGCGACGTACTGAAGCCGGGGCGACGGCGCACTTCTGCGCCGATGGAATTACGCTTTAACAGGACTGGCGCCGGCGCATTCCGCCAAATCAACAATCGCCGTCTGCGAAGAGCTGTTTCCGGGCTTTTGGGGCAAAGACGTTTGGCCGCCTAACTCGCCGGATCTCAACCCGATGGACTACTCGGTGTGGTCCATTCTGGAGCAAAAGTCTCGGCTACACGATACGCCACCGTTAACGCACTGAAGATGGCTTTGACGCATGCCTGGACGAGTTACGGTGGATGAGTGTGCGAGCATCGTCGGCAATCTTCGCAAGCGACTTCGTAAATGTATTGAGGCCGATGGTGGCAATTTTGAACATCTGTTGTAAATTTTTTGTTTGCTGTTACAGTTAGTGAACTAATAAATGTTATTATTCTTTAAATTAAATGGTATTGTTGTTTTATGCATTATCAATGAGCTGTTGAAATATCTGAAAAAATTGCGGGAACTTTTTCCGCACCCTGTAAATATAAATATAACTATTTTGAAAAACCAAAATTACATTTTTTAAATTATCTTTAAAGAATAATTAATTATTAATTAATAGTTAATCAAAAAAAAAATTATATTGTTGCAACAATAAATATATTATTAATATTTATTAAAAAAAATATTTCCATTATTTAATTTATAAACTAATTTATTGTTACAACAATAATATACAATATTTAATGAATAGTGAATAATAAAACAACAGATTGTAGAAAATATCTTTGGGCTATCGATTTCGTCCAAAGGACCTCATCAGGCCAGCGTTATTGAAATATAAAATAGTATATATAATACATGGTTTTTATAATTTTTAATAGAGTCGAAACAAATTTTGTGTCATTTTAATAATAAATAAAAATAATTAAATAAAATGACACACAATTTGTTTCGACTCTATTAAAAATCATAAAAACCATGTATATACTATTTTATATTTCAATAACGCTTGCCTGATGATGCCCTTTGGACGAAATCGATAGCCCAAAGAATAAATTAAAGATATTTTCTACATTCTGTTGTTTTATTATTCACTATTCATCACTAAACACAACAGTCAAATGGAGTATTACATCAAACACAATATAATTAATATTTATTAAAAAAATATAAAAAGTAAAATTTATCAAAAAAAGTTATATTGTTGTAACAATAAATATAATATGATTCATATTTATTTTAAAAAAATTCTATTATTTCATTTATAAACTAATTTATTGTTACAACAATAATATAATTAATATTTATTTAAAAAAATAAAAGTATTTTTATTTAATAATTAAAATTTAAACTAAAATCCAATTAATTATTTAAATTAGAATTATAGAAACTCATTAATTCCTTTTCTTTTTGCTTTAATCTAAATGAAAAAGAAAAATTATAAGTGATGAGGGAGGCATTTATAGGTTATATACCGGTATATATACGCCTACAAGTTGGCAACAAAAAGGATTACGCGTTGCCAACCAACTCTCTATGTGGAATTTAATAATCCCCATGGATTTGAGGTCTAACCTCATGAGTGCGTCTATAAAGGAGTGAGGGAGCTATATATGTTTGTGTCTATAGTTAAGAACGTTAAATTAGTGTCATTAGCCTCTCTCTCTCTCTCTCTCTCTCTCGCTTTTAACAACATTAATGAACATCAATTCAACAAAAGACGTGTCTTGAATAAACAATAACGAACAGATCATCTTAAAAGACAATTGGGTTTTTATTATAAGTAGAAATTAATCATCGATGGATCATCATGAAAAGAAAAAAAAAATAAACAAGAAGGAGGTTTCTCTTTATTCTAAAATTTCAAAATTTTTATTTAAAAATAAACGAAAAATTTGTTTATTTATTTAATTAAATATTTAATATCTTTTTGATCTTAGTTTGAATGAATACATAAATTATATATCTCTACATCTCATTGATTCAGATGATTGTCAAAGAATAAATTTATTTGCATTATTACGTCATTTAGAATTCAAAATGGCGATATATAATCTACATCTCTTGGAAAGAGATTCATGTCAGTTTTTAACCTCAAAAAAGAAAAAAAAATTGATTATTTAAATTTATTTATTTAATTATTAAACAATAATAATATATATATTCAACAATAAACAAGGACGAAGGATTCTCTTTATTCTAAATGAATACAAAACTGAATTTTTTTAAAAATGAACCAAAAATTTATTTAGTTATTTAATTAAATATTTAATATCTTTTTAATTCGTCTAATTTAATGAAAACAAAGTTATATATCTCTACATTTCAGATGATAGTCAAAGAATAAATTTGATAGCATTATTACGTAATTTAGCAATTTCTAATAACTCTTCTAAAAAATAATCAGTATTATTTCACTTTACATATATTTATATACAGCCAAAAATTAATTTTTTATTCTCTTATTTTAGATGAAAGGAAAAAAAAATTGATTTTAAAGCAAGGGCGGATACAAGGGGGGGGGGGGTAAAGGGGGTAATTACCCCCCCCCCCCCCCGAGATTCGAAAAAAATACCTTTTTTTCGCAAAAAAGGTTATTTTTAATGTAAAATTTTTAAAATTAATACTTAAAAATTTGATGTGTATTTATATTCTGGCAAATAAATACAGAATGCGCTTTTTAATTACCGAAATTAAAAAAAATAGTGTACTGTGCGACGAGTCACACCAGATTACCCCCCCCCCGAGAAACACCTCTGGATCCGCCCTTGTTTTAAAGATGGCTATTCAAAATGGCTATATATAATCTACATCTCTTGGAAATGAATTCATCTCAGTTCTTAACCTAAAAAAAAAACTGATTAATTAAATTTAAATTGATTTTTTTTAATTTATTTATTCAAATATTCAACAATAATAATTATAAAAGAAATTAATTAAATATTTTTTCAAAAATTAAAAATTTTTAACGAAATTTTAATAAAACTACAATATTTTTTTTGGAGTTTACATAGACTTTGTCTTTTTATTTTTAAATATTCTTATAACTAAGAATCAAGTTGGAAAATTGATTTTTTTTTTTATCCTCCCTTTTGTTTAGAAAAATGATTATTAATACCAATTCAGCAGATTTTTCTTGAATGTCACGTCTTTTTATTCACTCTCAGATTTGTAACAAAGATAGATCAGGTTTTTTACTCTTTCCTTTTTTTTTTTTCATTTTCCCTTTCATCAACATATTCTTAATAATAAGATGAAATAATGAATTGAAACAGAGAATATATGTTCTCATGTCGAAAAGATAACACCAATAGATGGTGAAAAATGTTAAAAATAAATAAATAAATAAATAAATTTAAAGAAGATAAAGAAAAGATTTTTCAATATTTAAAGAATATGTCAGTTTAAAATAAAAAGTCAATTTATAAATAAATTTGCTAAATGCTAAAAATTGGCTTTGTTTTTGATGAGGATATCAAGAAATCCCAATTCCGCCCACCATATAATTTGAGGCTTTAGCTGAAATCCCAGCAACGACACCATGTTGAAAAAGACGAACTTTTTTTTTTAAAGGAAATCAATTAGTAATTAATTCTCTTTAAAATCACTAAAGAAAGGTTTTGATATATCTTCTTCTTCTTTGTATTAGGTCTAGGACCTTATTATTATTAAGATTTAGAGCGCCTCGACATCTAAGGCCATTAGAGCCTGTGGCCCAACCCATACACAATGCAATGCCAAAACGAATAGATACATGGATAGACGAGCAGTGAACGAATGAAAAGACAAACCCAACGGACAATAGACAAACAAACGACCACTAACAAGCAAATAAGTATATAAATAAATAAATAAATAAACTATCACAGATTGAGCTGTAAAGGGACTCGATTTATCTTGACTAGACACCCTACACACGTACCAGAGCAGCTCTTCATCTCAAATTTTCTCGCAAAGCCCAATTTCCTTATAAAACATCAGAATGTTACCATAGAAGTCAGAATTAGCAAGAAGCTCCAGCGGAGTCCCCCTATCCACCACCTATCCAAAAAGGAACCCGTCTAGGACCTGTTTAATCAAGAACATCCTCTTTCTTGGTCGATCACGACTTTTCCTTCCTAAAGGGACGTTTTCTCACCAACCAGACTTTAATCATTCTTAATACGTGTGCACTTCACTCTATAGCGGATACAAGGGAGGAAGGGGGGTTAAAGGTGGTAATTACCCCCCCCCCCCGAGATTTAAAAAAAAAAAATTATTTTTTAATCTAAAATTTTAAAAATTAATACTTAAAAATCTGGTGTGACTGGCGCACAGCACACAACTTTCTCTTACCTTCGGTAATCGAAAGTTGTGTACTGTGCTTGTCACACCAGATTTTTTGTGTCGACATGTATTTAGTTTCCGACAGTAGGGTACAATTGAATTCAAGATGTAAAATTTATAAGTATGGGAAAATATTTATATTTTGATACCATGGCAACCATTTCTCCTATCTTTTCTATGGAGTACAAGAGTAAAGTGGTCTTCAGAAGATTTCAATCACAAAATGAGAATATACATTTTATAGAGAATCTAAAAAATAATTGATTTTTGAATTTTAAAAAAAATCGTTGGAGCAAATTTTGAGAAAATCGAAAAAAACTGAAAAAGTGAATCAGTAAAGTGCTAGTACTTTTTGGTCGATTTTGTTCAAAAGCTTCGTGTCACGTCCCATGGGGGTGCCTAACTTAAATATAAAATTTCAACTTCCTAGCTCTTTTCGTTCTTGAGATATTTTGTTCACAGACACACAGACACACAGACACACAGACAGACACACACACACACACACACAGACAGACCATGTCGCGAAAACCACTTTTTTGGATTCAGGGGACCTCAAAACGTGAAGATCCATCAAAATCTCGACATCGAATTTTTGACATGAATCCAATACTTTCTCTCTATATATATATTACATATATACATAGGTAAGAGAAAGTAAAAATTTAATTGATAAAATTTCTTGAGTTGGATGGCTCTAGATATTCAAATAGGAAACAGGAACGGGAGTCTTCCCGGGAACAGTCAGGTTAAATAAAAAACTTTATATTTCTCAGTCGACTTTTTGGGTGCAAGTCGCACCCATCCTCAGGGCAAGCAAAAATGTCAAAATTTAGTACAGGTTAATCGGTACTTAAAATTAATTTCATGTTTATACATGTATTCGTGCGTTTGTAGCAAGTTTTCCCTTTATTCAGATGCTTGCGAAATATCTAGTGCATATCTCCTGAAATAGTCTAATTATGCCCGCTGGTGGTTTCTAGGATTTTCTGGACATGATATATAATAATATTAAATATTGCATGTTTACAAAGGCTTGATGAAGAGAAAGATTATATCCCAGCTCCGACACCATGTTGGAAAATAAAACTTTTTTTAGTTTTTTTAAAAATAACTCTCAAACTACGCCTTCTACGAAAATAATCTTTATTAGAACTTATGTAGAGAATTAAATTCTGAATCTAATGAGTATCTAATTATTAAAATTTGATCAAAAGAAATGATAAAAATCGAATTTTTTTTTTAATTTTAAAATTGAATCATTTAGTAGGCGGCGAAGGCGGGCGCGCCGGCTAGTTTTGATATATAAAAAAATAAATTATTTATATAACTTATGAAATATCCTTGAAATTGACAGGCTGTTAACTAAAGGAATTAAATATTTACAGAAATGTCAGGTTATTAATTTATTTAAGATAATATAATTTTAATATTTAATTTTTTTTTACAAAATAAATAATATCTTAAAGAATAAATTCCCTTATATTGAACAGATTGTGGTCTAGAGCTGGATTTAATTATTACCCAACCAATTTCATTATTACGTACTAAATTTGTCAATTCTTTCTACTACGTCACATACTTTTCCACAGACATTAAACAAGGAGTTAATTTACCATTTCTTTCTAACCTCTACTTCTTTTCAATAAGCATTTGCAAAAAAAAAAGCTTTTTAGAAAATCATATTTATTTATTCGTATCACCTTTTTCCATAAAACGTGATTTTCTCTCTTTCTGATTGACATCTTTTTCTGTGGCCTTCCCTCGTTGCTTTTAAGACAAGCCAAAATCTCTCTTAAAAAAAAGACATTTTTATGAAGAGGCTAATTCAATGATATTCGTAAACTTAATTATATATCTCTACATCTCATTGATTATGAACATAGTCAAAGAATAATGGATTATTTCGTCATTAAGCAATTTTTAATAAACATCTCTTTTAAATAATAATCAGCACAACAATTAATTTAAAATTAATATTAAATTAAAAATTAAATTAAAATATTAATTTATAATTAATTTTAAATTGTATTATTTCTAATTAAAATTAAAACAAAAGTTAAAAAAAAAAAAAAAATTATAGAAAACATTTTGATTTCAAAAATATAAAATGGCGATATACAATCTAGATCTCTTGGAAATGAATTCAATTAAGTTTTTATCCTCAAAAAAATTGATTGATTAATAAAATTGGATATAGGAGACGTAACAGCCAATGAAATTAAATAAAAAAAACTTTTATTTAATTAATCAAATGTCAACGTTTTGGTCGTCAATCACGACCTTCGTCAAGACTAAGGTCATAAATATTTATTTTCTAACAAAGTGTATAACATTTATAAAATAAGAATATAATTTTTAACTTAAAGACGAATTATTTTCAATCAAATTATATATCTTAGATTTTTTTAAAGGGTATGTTTCCTATTTTAATGCTTTTTAATAAATTTCAAAATTCCTTCAATATTAAAATCTAAAACAATAAAATAGGAAACAAACCCGTTTTTTAAAAAAATCTATAAATTTTAGAATGTATTAATTATGTAATGTATTATATTATTAATAAATAATTTGTCTTTAAGTTAAAAATTATATTCTTATTTATAAATGTAATACAATATGTTGGAAAATAGATATTTATGACCATAGGTGACCTGATGAAGGTCGTGATTGGAGACCAAAACGTCGATGATTAATTAATATAATAAAGTTATTTATTTTTGCCCGTGACCCGTGGCTCAGAGAGGAGACATTAGCTTCCCAGGTTCGGTTCCCGTCCTCATGCGAGAAAAATTTATTTTATTTGAATTGGTTATCAATCATATGAAATAAATAGGGATGAGGTCTAAATGGCCTTAGATGCCGAAAAAGACCTTAAACAAAATTAAAAAAGTTTTTTTATTTAATTTTTTTTTGGCTGCTACTTCTATATATTCATTTTAAAATCTTCTATTTTTTATTTATTTATTTATTATTCAATAATACAGAAATAATAATAATAAAAATACAAACAAGATAATAATTTATTTATTTAATTATTCAATAATAATAATAAAAGCAAGATATTATAAATATTTAAATATTTTTTCAAATTAATTTCATATATTTATTTTATGTCACGTGAATTAAAATTTATAATTAATCTAAGTTTATTATAACTAAAGTTTTTTTTTGTTTTAAGGTTAGAATCAAAATGGCGGAGGCCCACAACGCAAGTCAAATCATTTCTCATTTTTTTTTATTATTGAATCAATCAGTACAAGGGACTAATATTAATAACAACTTATGTTTGAATAAAAATTTAATTAAAACTTTGAAATAATAAAGTTTTAATAATTATCTTAATTTAAATATTTAATCTCAAAATGATTAAAGGATAACAAGAGAAATTTTTTTTAGCGCTATCTTGTCTCTGAAAGGCGAATTAGACCATTGAATAATAAATTTAATTCTCATTTTAGATGAAAATGCATTTATTGATAGATAAAGCCTTAAGGGTGATATTTTAAAACAACAAAATGACATCAAACAAACATGCAACACCCTGCAGGTTTTGTATTTTGATAAACAACTCTCTCCCTAAGGATATTTTATTTATAAAGAGACAGCAGCCTTGAGCTCCAAAGTGTGGACGTAGAAAATGGAGAAGTTTCTTTTTTGTAAAAAAAAAAAAAAATGGATAAATATCATATTTCTTTTATTATTTTTAATTGATTGAGATCAATCATCAATAAAAATAAATCAAGGAAAAGACAAATAAATAAACTTAAATTCAAAATGATCAATTTTTTTTTTCTTTGAGGTTAAAAGGATTCCATTTCTAATAAGATTTAAATAAATAAAATATAATCTTTTTAAATCTTATTTAAGGCTAAAAGACAATTTTTATCGTTATTATAAGTTGAAATTAATCTTTGATAGATCATGAAAAGAAATAAGAGAAAGTTATAAATAAACAAGAAACTCCATATTTAATATCTTTTGAATTTGTCTAATTCAATGAATACATAAAGTTATATATTTCTACATCTCATTGATTTAGATGTTAGTCAAAGAATAAATTTAATTGCGGCATTTAAAAATTTCTAATTACTTTTGTAAATTATAAATACGTAACAATTGATTTTAAATTTTATTTATTTGTTTATTTTTTTTTTTTAAATTAAAAGAGTTAAAAATAAAAAATATTTCAACATGGCGATATATAGGCCTAATCTATATCTCTTAGAAATGAATTCAGTTTTTAACCTTAAATAATTTATTAATTACATTTAAATTTTGGTTTATTAAAAAAAAAAATTATACTTAATTTGTTTATTTTTCCAAAAATAATAATAAATATAATAGGCCTATATATCTATATTATTGAATAATTATATTAAACATTTTTTTTTTATAATTGTTAAATATTCTATTTATTATTATTATTAAATAAATAAAAATAATACAATTGAAAATAAAATATTAAATAATAATATGAGTTTATCCTTTGATTTCTAAACGATTTTTTTTTTTTTTTTTTAAATAATTTTTAATAATCCACAAATATTTTTTATAAGTATGATATGATTAAAAAAAAAGAAACATTTTATTTAATTATATAAAATAATATAAAAATAATATTAAATTACAATTTGTTTTTGTTAGCTTGTATTTATTTTATTTTTTGAAATTGAATTTGAAGTTGGAAAGCAAAATGCAGACAGAGATAGAAAACAAAACTTATCTTTTATTCATCAAATATATATATTTATATATCCTCACTTTTATTTATGCTCCATGATTTTATACAACTTTCTAAATATTTAATATATAGGAAAAAAAAAAGTCAAAGAGATTCTCTCTATGTATTTATTAAATATTTGCCAGTTTCATTCTTATCTTATGAATAGTTCCAAAGATATATTATAAAAAGTATTCTTTGAATTTAAACTCCTCTATTACGTCATATGCCTTCTAACAAATGACCGCTACCGTCGTATGACGTAAGCTTTATGTAAATAAATAAAATAAATTATATTCTTTTTATCCTAATATAAACTAGATTTGATTGATTTCCGCTCATTACGGAAAAGTAATAATTATTATTTGAATGCTATAAATTTTTTAATACAGGAACTGGAATTAGTGGAGGAGTTGGGGTTAGAGGAGGAGTTGGGATTAGTGGAGGAGTTGGGGTTGAAGGAGGAGTTGGGATTAGTGGAGGAGTTGGGATAGTGGAGGAGTTGGGGTTAGTAAAAGAACTGGGATTAGTGAATGAGTTAGGATTTAGAATGTGATATTTAGGTATTTAGACTGCTTGAGAAAATCGTTGTTGCCTCCTGGGGAGGGATTTAAAGAGATGAGAAAGAACCCAATTTATAAGAACTAAAAATTCAAAAGGGGAAAAAATAAAATTTCTCACCTTTCTTCAAACTTATACACAGATTTATTTATACTCTTTGATCTTAGTGAAATATTTCAAATCCACTCTTCTAAAATATTATTTAAATAAAAAATTGATTTAAGTCAAAGAAAAAAAAAATATCGTAACGAAGGTCAAGAGTTTTTTTTCCTTATTTATATCAAAAGAAATTGTTTTTTTTTTTTTTTTTTATTTACTAATTGGAGTAAAAAGAACCTTTGTAAATTTATATTTTAAAAAGAGAAAGTTTTATTTATAATGAAAGAAAAGTATATCGGTAAATCGATGGATATACAAAATAAACATTTTTATTTTCTCTTCAAAATGTCAAAAAAAAAAAAAATGAATTTATAATAGTAAAAAATAATTTATTTTTAAATAAATAGGAATCAAATAATTTGAGTTTAGAGAAATATATTGTTAAGTATCGTATTATTTATACCTTCATATTGTTTACAAATTGGAAAAAAATGGCGCCCTATGAGTGAGGAAATTTTAGGTTATGTATCAGAAATAGACATTATGGTTTTTTTTCAATATTTGATTTTAAATTTAAAGCTATTTCTATTTCTTCTTTTTCATTAAAACCATTAAGTGGAGGAGCTGGGATTACAATTTTCGTATCTATATTTAACAATTAATTATTCATAAATGTATTCTTAGTATATTTTTATAATTATAATATTTCGAAAATATACCTCAAAATGTTTCGGTCTCTTTCAAATTCAATTCGTTATTTTACAGTAATTAATCGGAAATTCATTTCAATTAATCTAATATCAATTTGGTTTTAAATAAAAGAGTTAAGAGAGGTTACGAATTATAAGTTGAATTATCTAAAAAATGACAGGAATTATTTTTTTAAGTGGAGGTGCTGGGAATAAAATTTTCATTTTATTTGTTTTAAGATATTTTTCGGGATCTAAGGTCATTTATATGTATGGGCTCTATCCATCTATTTATTTCAAGTAATTGATAGCCAAATCGTTAAAATCTCGCTTGGGACGGGAAATAAACCAGCAACCAACCCCAGGTTTGGGAAGCTAATGTCTTCTCTCTGCTGGTCACGAGTTACTAACGAAAGTTATTAATATAACATTTTTTGTTTATATTTAATTAATTAGTTTTAAAGGTTTTTGGGTTTTCAATTATTTATTTAAATAAATAAAATATTATTAATTGTTTTTGAATAATATACGCCTCCAATTTGGCATCGAGAATTTTTTTAAATCCCAGCTCCTCTTAAAAAATATTATTTTCAATGTAATCTCCAAAATATATTAACTATAAATAAAAGAATTAAGAGAAGATAGGAATTATTTGTTGAAAGATCTAAAAAATGCCAGAAATTATTTTTTAAGTGGAGGTGCTGGGAATAAAATTTTAACTTCCACTAAAATTTCGTGTGTATTGAACCATTATAATATCTATGTTTGATTGAGTTTTCCTTTTTTATTTTTTTGTTCTTTCTTTTGATATCAATTAAAAAATAATGATCTTTTTAATAAACATTTTTTTAATAATAAAACAAAAAAAAAAAACAATGATCACGTCAACAAAGTTCAGTTTGTTAAGATAACAAAATTTTAAATGGATGAATGGATAAATTCAAAAAAAAAATCCGAGTATAAATGTTCTCTCCACTTTTATTAAATAACGATAAAATATTTTTTTTTTTTTAAAGTGATATAAAAAAAAACGATTGTTTGAAAAAATATGATAAAAATGACAATGTAGATATTGCATTGTTTTATTCCAAGTATAAACAATAGGGATAAGAATTTTAAATATATTATTATTATTATTATTAATGATACAATGACTTTAATTGTTGAAATAAATCTTTTCTTTATTAATTTTCATTCTTTTATTATATCATGATTGGAGAATTTTTTTATTATTAAATTAATTTATTTATTAAAACAAGTTGAAATAATAATTGTGAGATTTAATTAGGGATTAAAATGAAAATATGTTAAAAATATAATAACCTATTAAAATTAACATTTTTAAATCACAAATTGCTGAATGAGTTGAGGAAACTTTGTTTTAAAAGTAATATAAAGAGAAAAAAATACAATAGAATTTAAAAAAAATAAATATAGCATTCTTTCCAGCCATTCTATTGGGAAGATTAATAATTTGAATCCCAGCTCCTCCACTTAAACAATTTTTTCTTGGTGTTTTCGGGTCTTATTTAAAAAAATTTCAAAGCTGCAATAAAGTATTTTGACACCATAAAGACTTAATTATGTGAACGAAAAAAAAATCACAATTTTAAAAAGAAAAAATCAATAGATTTGAAAAAAAATATGGTAAAAATAAAGATTGCATTTTTCTCAGTATCGTCGCCCGGGAGATTAAAAATTTGAATCCCAGCTCCTGCACTTTTGAAAATTTGAGTTCCAGCTCCTCCACTCAAACTATTTTTTTTCTTGTTTTTTCGGAACAATATATTTTGACTCCATAAAGACTTAATTATTTCAACGAAAAAAAAAAAATAATCAAGATTTTAAATAAAACATCATACAATCAGTGTGCTCGCTGCACGGCCATCCACTCAACTAAAAGCATACGCAGGTACGTACTTTGAACAAAGGTCAATCCATCGTCACCATATTTGTTCTCGTTCTAGAATTCGTTCCTGAATAGGAATCAGGATGCGGCATTTAAAATGAGTGAGGTAGAGTGAGGAGTTAACAAACATTTAGCGAAGCCCTCAAATAAATGTTTACTCTCTCTGTGTGTCTCTTCGGTGAGTGACTTGATTAGTACTCATTTAAAGGTACACAAAATTGAAAAAAAAAAAATATATATTTTATCTTTCAAATAACGTCACCACAGAAATAGATTCAATAATAAGATAAAATTATATTTCAATTAATCATATTCTTTTAATTGTTGTCAAATTTAAAAAAAAAATTAATTATATTGTTTTAATTGTTGCCATTTTAATAATAAAAAAAAATGTCGGACTCCCACCTCAAAAGATTAAGGCGTTTTTTAACCAATTTGCAACGAATGAAAATTCAAGTGTCAAATATCATTTTACTCTGGAGAAAGTGCACTTTTAGAAGAAATAGAAACAAATCAGTTTATAAACAAGAATGTGTTTTAATTCTTGTTGTTGTGTTAAAGAAAAAGACTTCAAGTGCTTTAAAATTAAAATCTTACAGAAAAATCCCAGCTCCTTCACATAATTAATCGAATACCGGTACTTTAAAATTTTTGAAAGAGAGTTGGACACATGTGGAGATTATAAATGTTATATAAATACAAACATCACAAAAAATAATAAAAATAAAAGTAAGGTTATGCGAATTCGTAAAAATTCACAAGAAAAAAATTTGAAAAAAAAAAATAAATAAATTGCATTATCCTGGGATGAGATTGAACAAATTTAATCCCAGCTCCTCCACTTAATTAATTGAATACTTTAAAATAAGGAATTTAAGAGAGGAATCTATTTAACTAATTAATAGCTAAATCAATAAAATATAAAAAAATATAAATGGATTTAGCAGCTCAAAGTCATCATACCTTTTTTTTTGTATTTTTAAAAAAATTAATTAATAAAAATTAAATTGTAATATCTTCTCTAGAATTTCATTTCAGCTTCGATGAAGTAGTTGAGCAATCTCAGTATTTGCTTTCTATTTATTTTAAACGTATCGAAATTGCCCTTTCATCAAATATTCATCATTTACCGTTGGCTGATTTCGGACATCAACACACCTTGTAGATAGTCAATGAAAGTGTCTCCTGTGACTAAAAGCCTTCACTCGCTCTGCTCTATCTTCTATTTAAATTATATATATATTTCACTGTCGAGTTGACTCAACTAGAGTTGAAATTATAATTAATTGCATCCCTATTGGATTTAGATATCTGATAAATGTCAAAATATTAAACCATGAATTTATATTTACTTAAGTAAATTGTAAAAAAAAAACTAATAATAAGAAAAGTGAGGTTATGCGAATTCATAAAAGTTAACCAGAAAAAAATCTGTTTAAAAAATATGCCAATATAAATAAATTGGGATGAAATAAAAAATTTAATCCCAGCTCCTCCACTTAATTAATTTAAGAAAAGTTAGGTTATGCGAATCCATAAAAATTTATAAGGAAAAATTTGAAAATAAAAAATATGTCAATATAAATAAATTGTATTATCCTGGGTTGAGATGGAAAATTTAAATCCCAGCTCCTCCACTTAATTAATCTAATAGATTAAAATAATGAATACAATTTAAAAGAGAGACACATATGGAGATTTAAAAAAATGTAATGTAAATACAAACAATCAAAAAAACTAATAATAATAAAAGTGATGTTATGCTAAAAATTCACAAGAGAAACATATTTAAAAAAATATGCCAATATAAATACACAAACACCACAAATAATAATAACAAAAGTGAGGTTATGCAAATTCATAAAAATTCACAAGGAAAAAAAAAAGCTAAAATATGTCTTGGGATGAAATGGAAAATTTAAATCCCAGCTCCTCCACTTAATCTAATAGTTTAAAATAATGAATTCAATTATTTGAATGAGAGATAGACTAATGGGGCGATTCAAAAAAAGTAACTTAACGATTAAATTTGACAATTTTTTTTTGTTTTGAAAAAAAAATCTGAAATCTATTTTTTTTTTTTTTTTTTAAGGTCCTTCCCGGCATCTAAGGCCATTTAGACCCCATCCCTATTTATTTCAAATGATTTGTAGTCAAATCAAATGAAATAAATTTTTCTCGCTTAGGATGGGAAGCGAACCCGGGACTCCGGTGCGAGAAGCTAATGTCTTCTCACTGAGCCACGGCTCCCGGGCATTTTTTGTTTTATAATTATAAAATTCACTGTATTTTTTTTTTTATAAAACCTTAAACATCCTCTATTTTACTAACAATGTTTTTTTTAGTGTTTTGGTTAAATTGAAAGTGAAAAAGAACGTTACACTTTAAAATATTTTTTAATACATTTTCTATTTATTTAACTAAATAAGGAAACAATTTAAATTACAAATTTATTTAAAAAAAAAAATCGAAAAAATTTTATTTACATTGTTTTTATTTAATTAATTAAAACAAGAATTATATATTATTATAAATTAAATTAAATCTTAATTGATTGTTGCTATAAATTCAAATAATATCAAATTTATTGTTTCTATCTTCATTTTATTTAATAATTAAAATAAAAATGTTTGATATATTTTTGACAGGAATAAATACAAATTGATTTTTATATTGCATAAGTCAAATAAATCCTTTTGTATGAACGAATTAAATATTAATTTAGGAGATTTTGTATTAAATATTTTATTTTGTTATATAATAATTTTAAAAATTTAATGAAACCAAGTCTTTAAATTTATATAAAGATAATAAAAGCTTGAATCTCTTTTTAATAATAAGAAAAAAATGATATTTATATAATTATATATATTTCTACATCCAATTGATTCTCTGTCATTAGCAGTCCTGATGACGTCATCAGATCCCTTTTGAATTATAAACAATTATGATGTCTATATTATTAAATTTTTTTTTAATCAGAATGACGATTTTAATTAAAAAATTCTTTATTTTATGTTAAAACTATAAAAAAAAATAATATTATCCACCTTTAATAAAAAAAAAAGCTGAAAGTACGTAATTAAAAAAAAAAAAAAAAAAAACGTCTTTATGAAACGTTATTACCTAATAATTATTTTTATTAAAAATTCACCTATTTATTGTAATTTATAATTTCATTAAATATTAGAATTAATTAATAAAATTTAATAATGAAATATTTAGACAACAATATATTAGTCAACAATATAAACAAAACTTTTTCTTTATGAAGTAAAAGAAAGATTATGAGCATTGTTGATAAAAAAAGTAATAGAAATGTTTGACCTCGAGAATCGAAGTTGTTTGATTGGTTGCTTGCCTTTAGGCGTTCAAATAAACCCGGACCGATATTTGTTATACAGTATATCAATTAAATTAAAATTTAATTTTTTTTTAAATAATAATAATATTATTGCAACAATGTAAATGAACTCTTTTTTCTAATATAAAATAAAAATTAATTACAAAATGAGCTTAGATAAAAAAAAAAATATCATTTCATTTAGAATGGTTATAATAACAATTTTAATATATTTTTTTATTAACAATTATTTATTTCAATTGTTGACGTCTTAATAAATAAAAAATGTCGGACGACAGACGCTCTCACTTCCACAAAATAGGATGTTTTAAAACCAATTTATAATTAATTAAGCCCCCGGGTTTGGCGTAGTAAGTAGCGCGCCTACCTCCTATACCAGTGGTTCCCCAACCTGGGGGCGATCGCCCCCAAGGGGCGATTTGGGTTTTCAGGGGGCGATAACTAAGGGGGGGGGCGATTGCAGGGGGCGATGAGTATTCAAAAGGGAGCAAAATTATTTACTAAAATTTAAAAAATAAAAAATCAAAGAGAAAATCTCCTATATACATACTGTACAGGATGGTCAGGATAAAGAGAAGAAGAAGACAAAATATTATCTTAAAAATAAAATAGTCTGAAGATAATTCCAATCTAGAATTGAAACGTCACTTTTAACTCAAATTCTAAATTTCAATTAAAAAAAATCATTTTTTTGAAATTTTTTTCATGGGAGCCTCCGGGCTCTTTAAGCTCGAATCTTAAAAATTTCCCGATTAAAAATCATTTTCTTGAAATTTTTTTTTTCTGGGCCCGGGCCCTTTAAGCTCGGAAATCAAGTTTAGTCTTTTTTCACGTCCAGGATAGCTAAAAATGCAGATTTCAGTGGCTAATTTCAAAAAAATTTTCCATACCCCACTGATTCCCCTGGAAATTCTCTATCCAGATCTGGCCACAATAGCCTTTTATATATAAAAAAACTTTTTTTTTTTTTTGGGGGGGGGGTATTACTCAAGTATTAATAAAGTAGCTCCGGGGCCTGTCAAGTCTGTCTGCGGCCCTGTATATAGGCCTACGGTAATAAAATTGTTTAAAATAATGAACGAAAGCTTTTCCATTTACACTTTACTTCAAATTAAAATTAGGTATACAATGAAAATGTAAGGGGGGGGGGGCGATAGGTGTTAGTCAACCTCCAGAAAGGGGCGAAGGGTCAAAAAGGTTGGGAACCACTGTACTATACCAAACGTCGCGGGTTCGGACCCAGGCAGTCGATGATTTTATTTAAGCCATTTGGATACCAGATGGCTTAAATGAAAAATGCCTGACCCCCACAACAGATATATTCTCTACAACGGTTATCGTCAAAGTCTTAAATGGCCTAGTTGCCGAAAAGACTGTATGAATGTGTGTAGTGTGAGTGTGAATGAGAAAAAAGTGTGAATGTTTTTAAAAAAAAAAAAAAAAAAAACTACATCTCTTGGAAATGAATTCAATTCAATTCTTAACCTTAAAAAAAATAATAATAATAATTTAATTTTGTTTATCTTAGAAAAATTATATTTTATTTAATTAAATTTTAATATTTGTGATATTTATTAATAATGATAATAATAAACGAAATATTATATCTATCAATTGATTATTTTTTCTAAAATAAAATAACAAGTATCAGAAAATAATTAATTGATTTTTTAGGTTAGTAATTGACTTGAATTCATTTCAAAGTATGTAAAATATATAATGAGAAAAAAGTTAAATTTATGCTTTTTTTTTATAAAAATTTTAATTTAAATGATTTTTCTGAGGTTAAGAACTAAATTGGTATTGTTTATTTATATATCAATATCTGTATATGACAAGCTATATCCATCTAAGCGTATGACTTTTCTTACTGTCCTGATGATGAGCGCGATGAGCGTTCGAAACGTCGACAGAGAAAATTAAGAAATTTTGTTTTTTTTGTGTTGGCTGCCTAATTATCATCCCTTGACTAAATTGGTATTCATTTCCAAGAGATGTAGAATATATATCGCCATTTTGAATACCCAGCTAAAAGTTTTTCTTTTTCTTTGAATTTTAAATAAAAAAATCCTAAAAGAAATTAAATTAGTGGCTACACATAAAATAGATTTTCAAGTTTTAAGAATTGCTTGAAATAATAACAATATTACAAGTGAGTTTATTTTTCCTCCTGATTTAAAATCATAATTTTTTTTTTTTTTTTTAATTGTTTTTATAAATTAAAAATTATAATTTTACTATTTTTTTCTTTTTTTTTTCTTTTGGAAGTCATGAATTCTGATATTAGAAACTTTATAGAATTGAAATACATACAATTTGTTTAATTATTTTCAGAATAATTTTGCACATAGCATGTTAAAAATTAACGAAATTCACAAAAATAAAATAAATTGTTTCATTTTAATGAATGTCAAATAAATTCTTTGATTATCAAATAGATAAACATTTTTTATACTTTAAAAACTTCTAATTTTCAAGTATTTACAGTAGTTTTTTACTTTTCTATCTTCATTTTAGTTTTATTGACTTGACCCTATATATTTGAAGATCCATTTAAGTGCACCATATTTATTGATTTAACCCTCTGACGAGAAAATAATAAAACATTAAATAAAATGAAGAGAGAATTTATATCTATAACAAAAAAAAAAAAATTAAGCCAAACGGCTAAACGCGTTAAATAATCATTTTAAACTTGCAGAGATTTATGGATTTATGCATGTTATTTGAGGATTAATTGAAATAAAAAAGAACATAGCCATGAAAGTTGCAAAATTTTGTCACTTCTACTCACCGATGATAAAATTATTTAATTATTACCACAATTGATCTAAAATAATATTTCGTTTAATCATTGAGACATTTGTTTGTTTTTTTTTTTTTTTGAAAAAATAATTAATTGTTAAATATCATATTTCGTTTATTTATTATTAAATATCATAAATATTCAAATTTAAATAAATATATTGTAATTTTTCTAAGATAAATTTAAATGTTTTTTTTGAGGTTAAGAACTGACTTGAATTCATTTCCAAGAGATGTAGAATATATATATTTATAAATATGGCCATTTTAAATAGTCAGTTAAAAGTTAATTTTTTGCTATTATTTTTTTTTCCTTTTTGAATTTTAAATAGAAAAACTTAAATGATTAAAAGCTTATAAAAGTGTAATAATGGAAATTATTTTGAAGAGATATAAGAACAACAAAATTTAATTTTAACAAATAATAAGCCTATTTACTTTATATACATTTAATTAGTTGCACACACGTGAGAATCAAGTTGTAACTAGAATTATCATATCTTAATTGTTTTGTTTGTTTTTAGGTGTTCGATTGCCGAGCTGTAACAACAACAAGTGGCATGTTTGAAGCTTTATGCAATCATATTAAATATAGCACCAATAAAGGGAATATCAGGTAAGCCTGCCTACGGATTTAATTATTACTAAACAAATAATAACCTAACTTTATGAAAGAGGTTAATTCATCATCATTTATAACAATGTAATAAATAAGTAAACAAAAGTGAACATAGGAATAGTAAAGAAATTAGATATCAAAAATAGATTTATTAAAAAAAAAAAAAATTACATCAAATACCAGGTGACTCAGAGCGGGTTCTCAAAATATATTAAATATAAATAATAATCTAACTTTATGAAAGAGATTAATTCATCATCATTTATAACAATGTAATAAATAAGTAAACAAAAGTGAAGTTAGGAATAGTAAAGAAATTAGTCGGCCATGTTTGTTTGACATTTTAAAAACAATCAAGAAGTAACAAGATAAAATTACAAAAAAAAGTGTTGTAAATTCAATAAAACAAAAATTATTTTTATTTATATCAGAACACACTCTATTATGATCGTTTTATAAAAATTAAAACGTATAAACTTTGAAACTACTTGACGGATTTTCATTTTCTCTTGGAAGATAACCTATAAAGTGATATTATTTTCTCTAATTTGTCATCTAATCTACTCTAGTGTCGTAATAATAAGCAAGATTCTATCGCTGTATACACAAATTATAATTTAAAATGAAGGCCTATAACATATCTTGTTGGAGTGTCCATCCGATAAGGAAGAGAGGGAGGGTCGATTATGTTCATGTGTGACTAACTGACTGACTCTGTTCAAATCAATGCACTGGAGATATTATTAAATAATAAATTATAGATGAGCTTTAAGAAAATACATATTATTATTAACTAATTTTGTTTGAAAAATGAAATTTCTTGTGGCTAACGCGTTGAAAGTCAAAGAAAACAAAATACCGTTTTCTTTGGTTATCCACCACTTAGTTAATGGGTCGTTTTGATAACTTACCTACCCCAACATTAAAATAGCCTCCCTATGGGGAAATACATGGTGTTTGTCCTTCAGCATTAAAATAGCTGAAGGACAAACACCATGTATTTCCCCATAGGGAGGCTATTTTAATGTTGGGGTAGGTAAGTTATCAAAACGACCCATTAGCCTGAATAAATTTGTCGATTGAAACGGAATTGAAGATGGAGGACTCAGGATCAGCAGATAGAAGACGGAATACTTGTGATTTTGTGGGGAAGACAAGAGTGGAGAGGTATATTTACAGGAGGAAAAGCTGCAGAGAGTCAGGGATTTTAAAGTATCTGGGCTCCTTTGTGGCTACTCAGGGGGAACTTGGTAAAGGGCTAGACCATAGGTTTTGGATGAATCGGAGAAGGGTGTCTGGAGTTCTGTTAGGCGACCTGGCTAATAAAGAAAGCACAGGAAAAGAAAGTTGGAAATGAGAATGGTGATATGGGCATTGGGAAAAACAAAGGGACAGAGTGAGGATTGATTGATTTATATTTATTAAATGGGCTGAGCTTTCACTCGTGGAGCAGTGTTATGATCTTACACAATTATAAACATACTCTCTTCCGTCCTTAAATACAATTTTTAACATTACATTCTCCTTAAAAACACTTTACACACCATTCATCACATCCCCCACACTTCTTCCATTTACATTCTTTAACATATACATTTTCCTTACTTTCTCTCTTCCTCCCTCCCATTGGTGATTCAGGGGTCGGTCCTGGGACCCCTATTGTTTTCCTTATTCGTCAAGGATTTAAGGCTTTCCATTAGTAATTCCAATTACCATCTATTTGCCAACGATTTACAGATCTATATATCGGGAGCTCCAGGCGACATAGTGAATTTGAGTTGAAAAGGTCAATCATGACAAAGGCTATTTCAATGGGCGGACAAGAACAAATTGAGAATAAACGAAAGAAAAACTAAAGCCATTATTTTTGGAAGCCAAAGATTTATCAGTCAACTGGATAGAGTGCCGCCCGTGATCGCAAGGGGTATGACATTGGGGTACAGCACAAGCGTAAAAAATCTAGGGCTAGTTATGGATCGAACTTTGAGCTGGGGCGACCACGTAAAGTTTTTAAAAGTCTCTATCAGTTGAGAAGAATAGGAAGTGAGTTACCGGTTTCTGTTAAAAAATTACTGGTGAATTCGTTATTGCTTCCATCATTTGATACGTACAACAGCCTGAACAAGGAGTTGAGCACTAAATTAAATAGAGTAATGAATGCCTGTGTGCGGTATATTTTTAATTGTCGAAGAGACAGTCATATAACGCCCTATTATAGCAGGCTGAAGTGGCTAAAGCTACCTGAGAGAAGGGACCATTTCCTTGGGACCTATGTGTTTAACATCCTAATGAACAAAGAACCCAAATACCTGTATGAAAGGTTTATATTCGCTAGAGATAGGTGTCCCCGATCTTTGAGAGCCGACGCTCTCAGTCTGCTCCTTCCCGCACACAGGACTCAGACTTTTGCCAACTCCTTTGAGGTAAAAGCAGTGAAGTTGTGGAACGAAGTACCTAGTCATATCAAAAGGTCGAGATCCTTGTCTGGGTTTAGGGCAGGACTCTTCAATTATCTCTTTGAGAGGCGGTAGGCCATATTTTTCTTTATTTCAATTTCATTTTCCTTCTTATTATTTATTTACTTGTTTATTTATTCATCTATTTAATTTTTATTTTGCTATTAATCTTGGTTTTTATACTATACTATTTTATTTTATTTATTATGAATGTAACAACTAATGTAACTCTCGAAAAGAGAGGAGAAAGAACATCGCAAACTATTGTACTGTTCAAAGATGCTCTAAGAGTGACAAACTCAGAGCAAATAAATACTTATTTCATTTCATTCCCTCCTTCCTCCCAAACAATCCCACCGCCATGGACAACCCCCGTTACTGCCTCTCAAGTAAGTGAGCCTTAAGTCCTGCCTTAAACCCCATCAGCCCTCTCGACCTCCTAATATGGCTGGGGATGCTGATCCACAACTTAATAGCTCTGATCTCCGAAGGAATTGGAAGAATGAGAAGATCTGAGGAATGGTGGAGGCATCGAAAAAAAATAGGTTGAGATGGTTTGGTCATGTGATGAGAAGAGAAAAGGAGTATATGGGGAAAAGAATGCCACCTGTGGGTCACCGATTTTTTTCAAACTCATAGGATTTGAAGATTAGTATCTGGACATCAATTTCCTAAAGCAATACGATGCGCTTCTCAAGAACACTCAAGAAAATCCACTTTGAAGACTATCAAGATTTCCGAGCTCTATAAGTTTGAATAATTTTGTTTATATGTAAACAGTGTCTGGTAGCCGTGAGAGTAAGCGCAAGTCTGGTAAACAAGGAGTCGCTAGTTCGATGCTTGTTGGGGACTTTTTTTTATTTCAACTCTCTATCCGTATATACAGTATCTCTCATATTAACATTTATAAAATTGAAATTAAATTAACAAAATATTTTAAATTTACATTTATAATATAATATTCGTATTTTCAGTGTGTAACGAGTGGTAAAAATAAAAAGATGTTAATTTATATTGAAAAAATATTTGTTAATTTAATTTCAATTTTATAAATTTTAATATGAGTGATACTGTATATACGGATGGTGAATTGAAAGAAAAAAAAAATGTCCCCAACAAGCATCGAACTAGCGACTCCTTGTTTACCAGACTTGCGCTTACTCTCACGGTTACCAGACACTGTTTACATATAAACAAAATTATTCAAACTTATAGAGCTCGGAAATCTTGATAGTCTTCAAAGTGGATTTTCTTGAGTGTTCTTGAGAAGCGCATCGTACTGCTTTAGGAAATTGATGTCCAGATACTAATCTTCAAATCCTATGAGTTTGAAAAAATCGGTGACCCACAGGTGGCGACCTCCCCTTGTTAGCTAACTTGGGCTCTTATTTAATCATATGATAATACTGTAGTTGGGAAAAGTCTAGAAAGTTAGTTAAATAGAAGTGAAGCAACCGACCTTAAGTATGAATATAAAATCTGGAGGGGGGGGATTAATTTGAAGGTTTAATCCATGGTAGTACTACTGTTCCCGGATTCCTGATACACGAGCACTGATAGAAACGGTAGAGGATTTGAGGAATATAAATGGAAATGAAGAGGAGTTTTCAAAAATTGAATTTATAATAAAAAAAAGCAATTTATTCAACAAAACAAAAAGAGATTCCTATTCTGATTCCGAATCCTGATCAGTATTAATTTCCAAATATTCTCTGAAATATATAGGAACCCATTTAGCTTTAGCTTTTTTTGCAATATCAAATGGACTTTCACCATGTTGATTTTTTATTGTAACATTTGCACCTTTCGATAACAAATAAAGTACAATAGATAAATTATCAATTCCAGCTGCATGATGCAAAGCGGTATTGTTAGAAATATCTCGGGCATCAACAGCAGCGCCAGCTTTAATTAACGCCACTACACTCTCATAATGGCCGTGCATGGAGGCAACAATCAACGGAGTGTGTCCACTCCCGGGACAGATGGCGTTCACATTTGCACCTTTTGAGATTAAAAACTTCAAGGTAAGAACAAAATTGCGAGATGCAGCCCAATGTAGTGGCGTGCCAACAAGTGGTGCTTCCCCAATTTGGTTTATATAATTCGGATCAACTTGATACCAAAATTTTACGCCAGTTAAACTACCTTTTTGAGCTGCATCACACATGCTAGTCGTTTCATCGTTATTAAATGTATCATCATCTTCATCGCTGGAGGAGGAAGAAGAAGATGACGATGACGAGAATGACTTCAAGTGTGCTATTTCACATCTAAGTTCGATTACCTAAAACAATGAAAATTTGAATATTAGTAGAAATAAGAATCTAATTAAAATAAGGTGGGAAATCTGGTCTGGATCGTCTGATATATCAGGTATTGAAAGACATTCTTTTATAAACAGAATGGGAATTGTTCTGCTGATGACTCTTTCATTTACCTTGCTATCTTGGAGGAATATGGACAGATGCTTGGGGAATAAAAGAGAATCAATGCATTAAGTCCTGCAGTAAATTGCAGTGAAAAACCAGGGCATGTTTTATGGTTTGGGAGATATCCGGCTGTAACTGAATAACTGGTCAAATAACGCCTAAACGGCTTGCCTTAAGGATCAAGTATGCTTAATAAAGTTCCACTAAAATTGACCGGGCGATCCATAATATACAGGGCGTTCCATTGAAAAAAACATAACTATGTATTGTTACATCCTGTATACGATTAGCGATCAGTGGACAAATATTAAAATTGTAGGCTTAAAAGCCCTGCACTTTACTGCAGGGACAAACTTTAAAAAAAGTCCTACGATATAGCCACAATTTTTCCGTTCCCGTACTAATAGTCCACCGGATATAAATATTATGTTGTTAATGTTATTGTCATATCTAAATGTATATTACTATGAGTATATACACGATTATCGATAATAGAAATAAAAGCAATTTTTTGGCTTAAATCGTTGCTTATTTTAACAAATAATAATAAATTGGACATGTTAGTAAATACAATAAAATACAACGTTACGGCTTCAAATTCTCCAGGTAGATACTATCAATTCACTTTCAATAATGAACACTAACTGAGGATTAGGTATTAATTAGATGCTTGGCTAACTTCGCTTCGCTTACATTTGTAGCCAACTTCATTTCGATCACATACGTAAAGAGAGCAACGTATGCGAACGAAGTGAAGTTGGCCAACCTTTTGAAATTTCGGACATTGTATCATTAAATTACGGCGATTATTTTAGTAATCTAATTGAGAAAAGAGGACCAATAAATGGGTGACATCAGGTTCCTTGCGGGAATTGGTTTGATGTTCACCGAATAATATGAGTTTGCTTTCGCTTCAAAAAACAAACAAACAAAGTATGAATTGCTTTATTACCCGTTCTACAGAAAATCATGCTTTTTATGTAAGCACTTGCTGTGATGATGGCTAACTTCATGGGGATTATTGGATATGTGTAAAATGCTACTAACTTCACGTAGGTGTCAATTAGAGGTTAGTTCACGGACCAAGCGCATGGTACTTGAAAACGAGTGCAGAATAAGTGGTCGAAACGTTATATTTTAATTAATACAAAATGATTAAAAACTTCATATTATTAATAAAACCAAAAAGCTTCAAAAAAAAGAGAACCTGTGGCCCCAAGAGCACAGATCAAACACAATCAAGATTGATCAGCTCCAGGTTAAAATTGTTTGGTCTCTGGACTAAAGTAAGCAGGGTAAAAAAAAAACTTGCTCCCAGAGAGTTTTGAACTCGAGCTTGTTGCAATTCACATGTTTAGATATTGACTACTTAACTCGCTCGTACACTTTGCGTTATGATATTTCAATGCTTTTTTTTAGCTACTTGAATGGCATGTAGTACTATTAAATTTTTTTTTTTATCAAAAGATCATTTATAAATTGTAAAAAATTTATAATTAAAATTAGTTTATAAAAGTTAATTCATTTATATCTAGATTTTTAAGCCACTTATATTAAACTCATGAAAAAATGTTATTTTGTTGGCGAATGGAACGAACTCTACAGGATAAATTTTGAACTAGCCTAGTATTGCCATCTAGCCCCGTGTCATATAACTAAAAGAAACATTCTTCCCATAGAGCTGTCCCCCATGGCCCAGAGGCTACTGATTTCTCTGTCGAATGCTCAATAAAACAATTAGCTAACTTTTTTTTTTTCATTTCAAGATTATATAACTAATGATCTTTTGAACGTTTTTAGGAAAGACATTGCACAAAAAAAAAAGAATCAGTTTGCTCTCTTGGGAAAGGATTGTCCTATATGGAGTCGTGTTTTTTCAGTATAATCAAATTAAACCCGTCAAAAACTTTAGTTTTCTTTCTTTTATTATTTTCTTTTTTTTTTTTATTATTATAAATTTTCTACACATCCGTCTGTCTGTGACGTCAAGTGCCCGTAATTTCGAAATGGAATTTTTGCATTCTTATGAAGAAATAAATACTCGGGTTCACAAATCCCCAAATGGGCTGGCTTAAAAAAACCTGAAATTCAGAATTTCCCCATCGGAAGGGACGGACAGATTCCACTATTAGATATACCAGTATAGCTATTTTATTAACAATAATTAAATAAATCTTTTTTCTCTAAATATTTTATAACTTTGTGATTTCTACTCAAATATCTGCTTTATAAAAAAAAAAATAAAATTATATCACCTTTTGTTTGTTTGTTTGTATAGAATAAATAAAATTAAAGAGAGAATCTCATTTCAAAGGAAATTATATATCAGAATACATTTTTTTTTTTTTTTTTTTACTCTATAATAATAATAATAACAAAAAAATAATGAACAAGTCGATTGGTATGTTTACATTGAAATAAAACAGCAAACATGAATTTCTAATTAAAATGCCCAAAAAAAAAACAAAAAAAACATTAATGTTGTATTAAACTGACTTGCATCGAGTTCGGAATAAAAAAAAATACTAGCTGCGCCGTTCGCCCTCCACCCGCCTAAAGGTGCGATCACACCGGGACCTGACTCGTGTTTGCTGACTGGAGTTCTACCGAATACACATTAAAACTAGACTGGAGTGACGTAATCTTCCTTCTCTGTTATTTGGTATATAAGTATGTCGTCGATATAAACAATGTTTTTTACTTGAATGATACTATATTCCTTCCCAGCAATTTATTTCTAAATAAACTTAATAAAACTAATTATCCTTATATCAAGAAATATTTTTACTAAATTTTAAGTAAAAATATTTCTTAATTGACTATTTAAAAAATAATATTTTATTAATTTAAAAAAATTTTGAATCTATTTGTTTTGACTTAACATATATTTCCTGGAATTTCAAACAAAAAATACAAGTTATCTCAATATTATTATTTATTTGTATTATTATAACTTAAATAAAGCCTTATATTGCCAAAAATGTCTTTATTAAGAAACCGATAAAACAGCTGATTGAAAAAGTCGGCCATGTTGGCTTCTCAGACAGCTGGAATTGAATGAACTACTTTTTGAATTAGTAAAAAATAACTTATCTAAAAGTAACCAATAAACTTACTAAATATATTAGTAGATTCTACTCAAAATGACTAAATTTGATGTAATTTTCTTACCTACTATTTGAATAAGTAAAAATTCTACTAATTTGTTTTAAGAGAGTAGGCGCCTCAAGTATTGTATTCGTCAAAAAATTAGACTTCGAGATTTTGATGTTGGTGTGGCAAAAAAATTAACCAACTCTAATCTCAGATACATTCTCCTTAGAAAGGAAATGAGAACCCAGCTCAGTATTATTCCCGTGACCACCAACAAGTCAGTTCTGACAAAAAAGAATCATGCACACTGTTGTTTTTACATACCATTTTTTTTAAGATCTTCTATTTCACCAGTGCAAATATCCAATGGATTTTCAATCTCATTAATTTTTTGCTCAATCTAAAAAAAAAAATAAAATAAAATAAAATAAACGTGACTTAATTAGTAGAGAGTTAGAAAAAAGAGAAGGGATGAAAATTAGCATATTTATTCTCTATTTAATTCTGGAATAATAGAATGAAATTATGATAGTGCCTAATTTCATGGGGATGATTGTATATGTTGCCAACTTCATTGCTTACTAAATGCTACCAACTTAACGCAGGCCTCCCTTATAAAAAAAAAATTATAACTTTCTGTCCCAATAATCCCTTATAAATGTCTAAGAAAAACATAAATAAATAAATTCACCTTTTTGTAGACAATTGATTCTTTATAAAATCGATCCATCGTTGTTTTTATCATAGCAATCTGAAAAAGAAGAAAAAAAAAAATAAATTTTTTGTTCAATCAAAAACATAAATGAACATACTTACTTCAGAGTTGACATCTTTTTTAACTTTATTCATTTCATTATTTATTTCTTTCATCAATTTTTTTAAGTTTTCAGTCTAAAAAAAAAAAAAATTATTATCTCCTAAAGTTTGTGTTCTTAAAAAAAAAAAAATATCAACCGTAGGTTCTAGTTGAAAAATAAAAATAAAAACACTAGATTATAGGTTACAAAATTTCAACTAGAGCCTAAATCGAAAAAAATAAAACAAATAATAATAAAAAAGTTACCTCTTCTAAAATGGATTGAAATTTCTCATTTATTTTTATAGTCAGAATTGCATTTTCATTTTTCTCTTTTAAAAGATCATTCTTCATTTCCTGAAAACAAAAACAAAAAATTATTATTCTAGCTTATCGCAGAAAACTCTTTCATTTTATGTTCTCTAGAAAATATTGAACATTGGAATATTTATTTATATTTTTAAATACATTATTAACACGAGAGCAGGTCAACAAGTCCGTGACTTTTTGAATTTCCCGCCTCTTAACTGAAATGGCAACACTGCTCCTGTCAGCAGGCAACTATCAGCTGACTCCTGTCGAAATTAGAACCAGCTGGGCCTTTTAGTTTTTGTTTGACATCCATTAATAGCAGACTACCTCGTGATTTGAGAAGAAAATGGAAAAAAGTGAATCCATGGCAAAAATCCATTAATTGGGATACGAATTGTTCCATCATCCACCCTATTCTCCGGATTTAGCCCCGAGTGACTATTTCTTGTTTCCAAACAGGAAAAAATGGCTCGGCGGAAATAGATTTGACTCCAACGATGATTTTGATGGCCTCGACAAATCTTATTTTTTGGAAGGGATAAAAAAATTGGAGAAACGTTGGACAAAGTGTATAGAGCTCAAAGGAGACTACGTTGAAAAATAAATTAATTTTTTATCCAAAAACCTCTGTTTCATTCAAAAAGTCACTGACTTATTGACCTGCCCTCGTACTTCTATTTGGTATCTAAATGGCTTAAATAAAATCATCGGACTGCCTGAGATCCGAACTCTCGACCCTTGCTATACAAGGCAGGCGCGCTACCAACTACGCCAAGCCCGGGGCTACTTTCTCTTATCCCTATATATGTTAATATATATAGAGAGAAAGTATTGGATTCATGTCAAAAATTCGATGTCGAGATTTTTATGGATCTTCACGTTTTGAGGTCCCCTGAATCCAAAAAAGTGGTTTTCGCAACATGGTAGGCGTTTTAAAGCATATTTTCTATGAAAATTTTTTTAACTAGAGACAATAAAAAATTTTTTTCCATATTCGTTTTTCTCAATCCAAAATTAATAAGAATTATCTCATGAAGTGAAGGAAACTTTTAAAAATGTCATTTTTGTTAATCTCTTGTGAATTTATCTAATTACAACTTATTATTAGACATTTAAGGGGCTACGGGAGTGAAGTGGTTACTCATGTTTTTCCTGATAAGAGGCGTAGTGTGTCATAAAAAGCATGCCCAAATATCAAGTAATTCCAAAATTTGCCAAGAGATATCAGAATGGTAGCTAATAATATTATATGCATTTTCATTGATCTTTTAACAATAAATACTTTATAAATATTTTTTTTTAATAAAAAAAATAAATTAAATAAAATCATCGGACTGCCTGGGTCCGAACCCGCGACGTTTGGTATAGGAGATAGGCACGCTACCTACTACGCCAAACTCGGGGGCAGGATTTATAAATGTTATTATATATTATGTATCTTTTATAAAAGCATAAAAATATATAAATACTAGTCGCAAAGCCCGCCTTCGGCGGGCTTTCCGCTAGCCAGGGGGCTGCGCCCCTGGACCCTGCTCGCCTTCGGCGAGCAAGTTTATTCCCGATTTGGGATATTTCTTGTTGCAATGCAAGTGTTAAGATGTTAAGGAAGTATCTTATATTCAAGCGACACATGAAACCACTTTGACCGATTGGGCACAGCACAAAAGGGTCTGTTTATGACTGTTTAAAGGGTCAGTCACCTGCGTCCTCTCTCCGCTTTTCAACTGCTGCGTAGCCCCCACCCCCAGCCCATAGTCAGGTAGGAAGCTGGTTCACACAGCATAAAGGACGCTCTCTAATTTCTAGCCAACTTGTTGATTTTGTGTTCCCATATTGAAGAAATTTGATTATAATTAATTTTCCAAAAATATTTAAGAGATTCAAATTATTACTACGTTACTCCCTGGTCCATGTACTATATGTGTACTTAATTTCAAAGGATTAATTGAAAATTGTGGATTTCTATAGAACATATACATACATATTTACATACATACATACATTTTTCCCATTTCATTTTTATATATATAGATAGGCCAGATATAGGCTAATACTATATAATAATCGTTTATTATTGTTTTTTTTTTTTTAATTAATTTTAAAGGAACATGGCATAAATTTTAATAATTTTGAATTCTATAATAGAAATTTATTAAATATTCCCCTTCCTCTAGAATTATTTTAATACTAGCCTCCTTCGGGACCTGATTATTTTTCCGGGACTCTCCATACAGTCTATAAGACTGTAAAATTTCGTTTAAAAATTCCAACGGGAAGTTGGTCAAACAGAGCGTGACAGACGGACATATAGTTTTTTTTTTTATTTTTTTATTTTATTTTTTTTTTAAAACATTCACACTTTTTTCTCATTCACACTCACACTCACACACACATTCACACTGTCTTTTCGGCAGCTCAGGCCATATAAGACATTTACGATAACCGTTATTTAAGAATTTATATATATTAGGGTCCAGGCATTTTTATTTAAGCCATCTGGTATCCAGATGGCTTAAATAAAATCATCGGACTTCCTGGGGTCCGAACCCGCGACGTTTGGTATATGAGGTTAGCACGCTAACCTCTACACCACGCCCCGTGGGCTTTTTTTTTTTTTTTTATTAAAAATGTTTTAAATCTCACGAGCAGTCAGATCTTATTTATTTATCTTTGATATCTTTGTTGGGTTTTTAATTGTTGAGGTAATTATTAGCCATAAAGCATGACAAATAAGTCAATTATAGCCCACGAGGCGTGGTGTAGAGGTTAGCGTGCTAACCTCATATACCAAACGTCGCGGGTTCGGACCCCAGGCAGTCCGATGATTTTATTTAAGCCATCTGGATACCAGATGGCTTAAATAAAAATGCCTGGACCCTAATATATATAAATTCTTAAATAACGATTATCGTAAATGTCTTATATGGCCTGAGTTGCCGAAAAGACAGTGTGAATGTGTGTGTGAGTGTGAGTGTGAATGAGAAAAAAAAGTGTGAATGTTTTAAAAAAAAAAAAAAAAAAAAAAAAAAAAAAAAAGTCAATTATATATAAAAAAAAATAGGCAACGAAATTGCAAAACCTTCCCGTTTTTTTTTTAGAAACAAAATGTTGAATAATTGGTGATAAACATACTTCAAAAAAAAAAATTGTTTTTAAATGTGAAAAAATTTGTAATTCAATGTCCATTTTTTTATTCGGAAAAGAATATTTTCAAAACTTAGTTTTAATTTTATCTTAATTCAATTTTACTGGGAACTCTAATTTTATAATTAATATTTTATGAAAATAAAAAAAAAATTTATTTTTATTAAATCTTCTCCTAATCTCTAAGATAACAATAAAAAAGTCTGGTGTGATTTTTTTTTTTAATAAAAGATTATTATTACTAGGCCTATTCCAATCCAGAGCCTTCTTGAGAATTTGTTTACATCCATAGAATATAATATGAATGCAAAGAATACATAAATATTTCCTATGGGAGAAATCGAAACTTTAGGAATTTAAAACTCAAAAAGTTATAGGAATTTCGGGACCCGAGTATTTTTCCGGGACTCTCCATAACGTCCTCTATAAGACTGTAAAATTTCGTTTCAAAATTTTAACGGCAAGTTGGTCAAATAGAGCGTGACAGACGGACACTCCGCAATTATTGTATATAGACTAGGGTAGATTATTATCACTGATATATTATATTTTTTCTAAAATCAATAAATATATATTATTGCATTGTCACGATTAAAATATAAATAAAATAGAAATAAGCAAATTTTATTTTTCATTTAAAATAACACAAAAATGGAAAGGTAAACTCACCTCAAATTCTTTCAATAATAAATGATATTTCTCTTTGAAATCCTCCTTTTCACTTTGTGCAATGTAAATTTTTTCTACTAAATGTTCAATTTCATCCTTAGCCGTTGACATCTTGAGGTATCGAGAAATTATAGCCTTAACTTGGTTAATTAAAAAAAAAAGACAAATGATAGAGAGAGAGAGGCTTCAAGCAGCGAACAAACATCATAATGAAATTAGATACAATATTTTGTTTTTAATTAATAAAAAAAAAAAAAATTAATTTTTGAAATCGAGATAAATAAATAATATTAAATATGTGATTTAATTAAAAAAAAATAAAATAAATAAAAATGAATTTGTAATTTGATATTATTAAAAGGCCTCTAAATTGGCAGAATTTTAATCGTCATTTTAAAATAATTTCTTATTTCACTATAGAATATTTAAATGTTTATTTATATTATTATTTTTTTTTTAAGTCTTCGGCTTCTTAGGCCATTAAACGATACAGATATTTATTACGATACAAATTATCTGGTCACATCTATTTGTATCCAAATGATTTAAATAAATATTCATGGGCCTGCTTGGGTCTGAACTCACACCCCTTTTAGGTTATCACTAGTGACATTTGTCAATGCCTTTGATCTCTCAGCCACGCGTGTATGTATTAATTTTTGTGTTCCCATCAGATTTTTGATAATTTATTATTATTACACTGGGAAGTTAGGTAAATTTTATTTATTGCTATATTCATGCTTTTATATTCTTTGGAACATGATTTCAATGGGTCGTTTTGATAACTTACCTACCCCAACATTAAAATAGCCTCCCCATAGGGAGGTTGGGGTAGGTAAGTTATCAAAACGACCCATATTCAGTATATCAAAGATTTATTCCGGGAGTGGTTTTATTCTATCATTAATTCAGGTATAGAAGAAAAATAATATTAATGTATCCTAAACTAAATTTGTAAATAGGGTCCATGGGGGGGGGGGAGCGTCATCGTCGGGCTTGCGGCTAGTTATTCTATAAATTAAATAATTTTTTTATATAGATTTATCTTTGATATAATGTATATTAGGGTGTCCCTTATTTTTCAAAGTATTTATTTTGGAACGCATAGGGCCTAGTTTTTTTTCATTTGCCCCTAAAATACTCACAAATAAAATTTTAGCATATTTGGGGCACTGCAACCCGTGCCGACTAGCTCCGAAACATGGCCATACAAGCTGTGCGGATAGAGTTGCGCGCCCTCGCTCTATTTGTCAGTTGTACTCTGTTTGTTTGGTAATTCAGCAATTTTTTATTAAACTTAAGGTAATATTTCCAAATGTTTGGGAGGCTTATTGGCACTCCTTCTTCAATGGATTTATAATATAACGAAAAAGAGGGACATTCGTGAGAAGAGAGTGGTGAGTTAAAAAGAATGTTTCAAAAATAATTTTTTATATGCCTCATGATGTCTTGCTGTCGTCGCCGAAATATCGCTTTTAATGAAATATAGAAAGAACTAGCGACGGTAGGGTTGCCTTCGGCAAACCAACCTCCGCTAGGCCCTGACGGGCGGCGTCTCGAGATATGACTAATAGAGTGGAGCGAAATTTTTTTTTTCGAATTTCAAAACGGGCTACCCTGGAAAAGTTGTTCCATAATGTGACTATTTACCCCCTATTTTTATTTCTTAATACGATAATATCTTGAAGTGCCCCAAGAGGCTCAAAGTTTAAAAAAAAAATAATTATGATCTTCCACTATTAAATATAAATATTAGTGCCAAAATACTTAATTAGTGTTGATTTATAATTAATAAATAACTTGGAACAAATAACCGAGTGTTTTATTTTCATATTTTAATTTTCAAAATATTTCAACTAGAACCTATGGTAGAAACTTTATCCAAAATACAGGTTTAGGATCCGAATTTCAAAAAACCCTGAAAACCTTTTCGAGATATTTATTTAAAGAAACTTTTAGCGAAGAGAGCTAATTGATTTCTCATCTCGTTAAAACGTAATTAAAGAAAGTCAAACATTTAATTAAAAAATGCATTTTTTTCCAAAATGGCGATTTTGGGCCCTTAAGCCCCGAATTTCAAAAAACCCTGAAAACCTTTTCGAGATATTTATTTAAAGAAACTTTTAGCGAAGAGAGCTAATTGATTTCTCATCTCGTTTAAACGTAATTAAAGAAAGTCAAACATTTAATTAAAAAATGCATTTTTTTCCAAAATGGCGATTTTGGGCCCTTAAGCCCCGAATTTCAAAAAACCCTGAAAACCTTTTCGAGATATTTATTTAAAGAAACTTTTAGCGAAGAGAGCTAATTGATTTCTCATCTCGTTTAAACGTAATTAAAGAAAGTCAAACATTTAATTAAAAAATGCATTTTTTTCCAAAATGGCGATTTTGGGCCCTTAAGCCCCGAATTTCAAAAAACACTGAAAACCTTTTCGAGATATTTATTTAAAGAAACTTTTAGCGAAGAGAGCTAATTGATTTCTCATCTCGTTTAAACGTAATTAAAGAAAGTCAAACATTTAATTAAAAAATGCATTTTTTTCCAAAATGGCGATTTTGGGCCCTTAAGCCCCGAATTTCAAAAAAACACTGAAAACCTTTTCGAGATATTTATTTAAAGAAACTTTTAGCGAAGAGAGCTAATTGATTTCTCATCTCGTTAAAACGTAATTAAAGAAAGTCAAACATTTAATTAAAAAATGCATTTTTTTCCAAAATGGCGATTTTGGGCCCTTAAGCCCCGAATTTCAAAAAACCCTGAAAACCTTTTCGAGATATTTATTTAAAGAAACTTTTAGCGAAGAGAGCTAATTGATTTCTCATCTCGTTTAAACGTAATTAAAGAAAGTCAAACATTTAATTAAAAAATGCATTTTTTTCCAAAATGGCGATTTTGGGCCCTTAAGCCCCGAATTTCAAAAAACCCTGAAAACCTTTTCGAGATATTTATTTAAAGAAACTTTTAGCGAAGAGAGCTAATTGATTTCTCATCTCGTTAAAACGTAATTAAAGAAAGTCAAACATTTAATTAAAAAATGCATTTTTTTCCAAAATGGCGATTTTGGGCCCTTAAGCCCCGAATTTCAAAAAACCCTGAAAACCTTTTCGAGATATTTATTTAAAGAAACTTTTAGCGAAGAGAGCTAATTGATTTCTCATCTCGTTAAAACGTAATTAAAGAAAGTCAAACATTTAATTAAAAAATGCATTTTTTTCCAAAATGGCGATTTTGGGCCCTTAAGCCCCGAATTTCAAAAAACACTGAAAACCTTTTCGAGATATTTATTTAAAGAAACTTTTAGCGAAGAGAGCTAATTGATTTCTCATCTCGTTTAAACGTAATTAAAGAAAGTCAAACATTTAATTAAAAAATGCATTTTTTTCCAAAATGGCGATTTTGGGCCCTTAAGCCCCGAATTTCAAAAAACACTGAAAACCTTTTCGAGATATTTATTTAAAGAAACTTTTAGCGAAGAGAGCTAATTGATTTCTCATCTCGTTTAAACGTAATTAAAGAAAGTCAAACATTTAATTAAAAAATGCATTTTTTTCCAAAATGGCGATTTTGGGCCCTTAAGCCCCGAATTTCAAAAAACCCTGAAAACCTTTTCGAGATATTTATTTAAAGAAACTTTTAGCGAAGAGAGCTAATTGATTTCTCATCTCGTTTAAACGTAATTAAAGAAAGTCAAACATTTAATTAAAAAATGCATTTTTTTCCAAAATGGCGATTTTGGGCCCTTAAGCCCCGAATTTCAAAAAACACTGAAAACCTTTTCGAGATATTTATTTAAAGAAACTTTTAGCGAAGAGAGCTAATTGATTTCTCATCTCGTTAAAACGTAATTAAAGAAAGTCAAACATTTAATTAAAAAATGCATTTTTTTCCAAAATGG